>DWRA01002839.1:0-13149 GCA_018250295.1 Spathilepia clonius
TGGGGTGGATCACAAATGTCCATGGGCGACAGTTGCCACTTACCATCAGGTGGACTGCATGCTCGTTTGCTACTCCAGCATATAAAAAAAGGAAGAGGATAGTTATTTCAAGAAGTGAAAGTCAGTCGCCGCGAGCCGCCGATATTGCACCATCACTGATAAGATATTATAGCATCGAAAAAAACTAATATCGGTCGGATATTTTCGCCCTTTGATACCGATATTTATATAAAAATATCACAAACTTGCACCCCTAATAAATAGGAAAAGAACTAATCGTAACAATTTAGTGCTCAGCAGTTGCCTAATGCTGAACAATCTGACCACGTGAACATTTAAACAATTTACCAAACAAACACATGAACGTATTAACTTTTGTAATTTATTCTTTAGCAATATCCATGCTACCAATATCCCCAATGGAATTTATTCAACTACACTCGCTTCAGTAGCGATATTTATTAAACCTACACGATGTAATAAAACGATACTCTCAGACGCTTGGGAATTTATTGGATTCTTCGGAATATTAATAATTCCTGTAATAACTTCCAATATATACGGTTTTGTTGAAATAATTTTGATACTAGCAATATATTAGTTATGTGCACATGTGAAAGATTTTTGATTAAAATTGTTAGGTATATACACAAGTATACATTTGGTATACTGAGTTAAAATTATTTCATTCATGAATTTGAAGTCAAAGTGTGACTTCAAAATAGTTTAGTACACGTTTAGTACTTAGTGCTTAGTAAATGGTAGGGGTATAAAGGGTTATTTAAGTTATGGCAGCCACTTGAGGGTTAAAGTGGTAGAACTTACAGTTCAACTCCGGAGGCATCATCACTACGCCTATTTCTACCTAATAACAGCAGTGTTAGCCTAGTGGTTGAATCACATCCTCTCGGTCGAGGGGTTCGAGGTTCGAACCCCAGGCATGCACCTCTGATTTTTCGAAGTGCGTATTACAAATGAATTCTCACTTGCTATAAAGGTGAAGGAAAACATCGTGAGGAAACCTGCACACTTGAGAGTTCTTTGAAAAAAAAGTTCTCAAAAAGTATGTGAAGTCTACTAATTCGCACTTGGCCAGCGCGGTGGACGATGGCCTAATTCCTCTCACTCTGAGAGGAGACCCGTGCTCAGCAGTGGGACAGTAATGGGTTGATGATGAACAGCAGTCTTAAGCGACATAATTATCCGGACCATTGCAACTTAGTTCTCATGGGGGGAGGGGTTGGTTTTTCAGATGCCGGTGAAACCGTAAACTTAGCTACTTATGTGATAAAGGCCTAAAATGAGGACTACCCGAAATATAATGATAGGTTTATATTATTGCTCTTAATATTTAGTATCTAATTAAACGTTATGGCCAATTGGCTTTTGGCCAATATTAATGGATATTTACAGTTTAATATCGTATAACCCGATTAACCACGCAAATTATAGTGACACCTATCTTTATAAAATAAAGATGATTGCCACAACTTCTCTTACCTCCTACAAGCTAAGATACCTACAGACCGGTTTTTTTTATTAAAAAGTTCTCAAAGGTGTCTAAAATCGAATAATTCGCACTTACCCAACGCGATGGACTTTGTCCTAAATTCCTCGCACTCAGTGAATATCCGTTCCCAACAATGGAACAATACTAATGCATGTTCAATGTTATAATTTAAAAAGCCCGTGAAAATGATTTTGGATGAAATGAAACGGATTTAATGTTTGAGCTCAGGTGTTCATATGTGAATATTCGCGCGAAAGAATCATTGTTTCGTAATGGCGCGGCGAAGTGTTCAAGCGTGGTTTGCAATTGCAATATTAAGGCTGGATACACACGAATAAATGTTTTTATTTGAACTCGGATTCCCCGAGAAATTTCAATTATAGCGCTCTTTGATTTTCCTCTCTCCCTGTCTGTAAAATGTAATATTTGTCAGAAAGATATTTTAGGTAAGGCGTATGCTTTATTTTTTTGAACATTAAAGATTTCTTTAATTTCCCCATCTGTAAATATCTTTAACCCTAATACGTATTAATTTCGTATTAGTCTACAGTTGTATGTGGCATATATACTTATGTCTTAAATTGAAATTATTTATTTCGAAGGTAACTAGAATTATTTGTGGTTCGACTCCGAAGATATGACCGCCACACCTATTGCTACCTAATTACGGGGTTTGGTTTGAAGGGCGTGGTAAAAAAGATGTACAAACCCGAGGCAATCCGACTTAATCTTCAAGGATTGCAACACAATTTATACCTCAGTTACGACCTAATCTTATCTGGGGTTGCAACGCATCTATGAGTTTCTACCCATCAGGATTAAATTAGAATACCTCGGATAAGTAAGTCTCCATTACCACACCCTTTAAACTAGAATACAGCAGCGCTTAACACTGTTGTTATTAGGAATAAATTAGTAGTGCCGCCGAATTCGAATCAAAAAGGTTATATCTTAAATATTCTCCTTCTTCACGATCTTACTGCAATTGCATAAATTACAAAAGTTATATTAATTAACATCTAATACAAGATGAATTAAATGCCCATTCGTGCTCGTATCTAATAACAATTAGATTTCGCATAGACGTGCACAGAACAACAGAACTGTTAATCCTTCATGAATATCAAGTTTGGCTTCAAACCAACAAGGCTTGATATTTGAATATTCATGCAACAGACAGACAACATGGCATATAAAGACCAAACAAGAACAAATTGAAATTAAGAGATACCATAAATGGTGACTTGTGTTCATGGGCATACCTCTTTAATATAATAAAAGTAGTAAACGATCATGCAGTCCACCTTATGGTAAGTGGCCACTGCCGCCCATGGACATTTGTTATCCACTCTATATTAGACCAGAATCCTACCAATCGGATAAATATGACTCCTTAATCACACCCTTCAAATCAGAAGGCAGCAGCGCGTAACACTGCAGTTATTAAGCAGAAATGTTATCAGGAGTCTGGTTAGAAAAAAACATTTTTCTACCAATCTTAATGCCGCAACACGGTGGAATATTTTCAAAGCCTTCTCCGGCTGTTGACAAAAAACTATGCCCAACGTGGTATGGTCCATGCCGCCTTCAATTGTGGAAACCTGCACCTAGCAGTAAGACACAAAAGAGCTACCCTACCACTAAAGACAATTAATATAAAAATTAATGTTTTTTTTATTAGATGGAGTAGCAAATTAGCATACAGTCCACCTGGCGGTAAGTGGCATCTGCCGCCCATGCATATTTGTAATCCACACCAGATAAGACTAGAATCCTATCTAAGGTCGACCACAGATGCGTTACTACACCACAGGACGAAGTTGGAATGCCTCGCATAACCTTCTTACCACACCACCCACACCCTTTAAACCAAAAGACAGCAGCGTTAAACACTGCTGTTATTAGGAAGAAATAGGTGTAGCGGTGGTGGTGCCGAAGTTCCACAAAGGGATCCACCGGCTTTTAAATTGAGAAAAACTTGAAACAAATATATGAACGCTGTTTAATTAATCTTCTACAGCATGCACAGTCCATTAGTCAGGTGCTCTTCATCATAAAATTTCAAGGCGCGAGGCAAAGTGCTGGAGAGCGTAAAATGCACTTTAATGTACCGCCTTTATCTTACGCCCAAAGCAGACGTACTACTTGTAGCATCGATTCGCGTTATGGCGACTGCAATTATGCTGCGATTTTGCAGCTGTTTTCGGTATTTTTTTAAAAGAAGTAGCAAACGAGTATTCAGTCGGCCTGATGGTAAGTGGCCACTACCGCCCGTGGACCTCTGTAATCATCCTCAGGTAAGATTAGATGCACCTGAGGTCGGTCATTTTTTTTTCTTTTTTTATATGTAATGTAGTAGCAAACGACCATGCAGTCCACCTGATGATAAGTGGCAGTTGCCGCCCATAGACATTTGTAATCTTCAGATAAGACTACTTGAAATCGACCACAGATGCGTTGCTACTCCTGAGGACTAAGTTAAAATGTCTGAGATAAGTGTGTCTTCTGTCTGTCTGCCACACCTTTCAAACCAGAGTACTGCAACGCATCGCTGTCGAAAACGCGCATACTAACGACTGAATTTTAATGATTCATCGTGCATCCAAAAGTAGCTGCGACCAGCGCTCAAACGAACAAATCGCTGTATTCAAAAAGCAGCTAAATCGCAAATGCTACAAGTAGCGTGTCTGCTACGACCCTAACGTTCAAGATGAATGGACCGCGTGTCGGAAAACATCCCGTAGGATTTAGGATCACGCGCTGGCTTGCGGAAATGGTTTTGACAATTTTCACTTATTTTACAACATTAAGAACGACGTTTGTGTTTTGCAAATTTCACTGAGACGCCATTACTTGAAACTTTACAATTATATAATATTTATTTGTAGTTTCATTTGTCCGTTATCTTCTTTATTTTAACGTTTATTTTACGTCAACTTAACATTTTAATTATAAATTGATTTTATCTCGCAGACTTCATTGTCGGAATACTATAATTTATATGTTACAAAACTATTAGTTAAGCTTCTCACATATGTAGTCTGTGATTATTCTGTTTATTCTGTGGATGCTTTGTCCATATGAATTGTTAAGATTCATTGTTTAAAAAGGAATGCAATTTTGGCGGGAAACGTGAATGGTGAGGTTTCGAATTAGATCCTGCAATTTAATATAATAAATAGAATTGGAGGCAAATAAACTGGTCAAGTTTTGTGATAGCAGGCCGTTGAATAAGATATTAAGGTTCGTAATAATTGGTTAATTATTTATGAATTAATAAATTGTACTAATTGTTCAAATCATTTTTATTTCACACCCCTTCTGAGAAATCATCACATATACATACTTGTAGTGTGTCCAGAATCAATAACACTAAGTTTTGTCTTACCGCAGCACTGACACGTGACTAGACCAACCGGTAGCAACGCATCTGCCCCTCGCGAAATATGATTATAGTAAAAAAATATCGTAATAATATCGTTCGATAAAACGATGTTTTATTAACTTAATAATAACCTTAAATAACTACCTGGAGCAAAATTGAATTTTCTCAGCGGCGCGGCGCACGGTTGAAATTAGTTTAACTAGCGAATACCAATATCGAGCCGATAGGTAAAAGACGGTATGTATTTATGAACATTCATAAATTGAATGATAAAATAATGAGAGGAAGTATGTAAAGTGAAACTACGTAGGTTTCCTGCACTTGCAGTTGCCGTAAAGTTGAGTTATATATTTTTTTGTCTATACAGCTATATTCATTGTAATCGATGAAGCATGACCACTTCCATTTTACAAGTCACAATACATCCTATATCCCGAAGGTAATAGTGCAATTTAGTACCTAATTAATGCGTGGAATATAAAGATAATAAGAGCACTTTTGGTGTCTTACGCATAAGACATATTACACTCTTAAAAAGAAAGAAAAAAAAAACGGTTTATTCAAGTTAAACTCCAAGCAATGAACGAGCAGTGCCTAGTGGTTGAATATCGGCCTCTCAGTCCGAAGTACCGAAGTTAATTACTCTGATTTAAAAGATATGAACTTTTCAGAAATTAAATATCACTTGCTACAAAGTAAAGGAAAACATCATATGGATATTTGCACGTGATAGATAAACTAAAATAGCTAAGATTTACTATACAGAATAAAAAGATATTTTATATTATTATGTCTTATTTATTCAATAAAGTAAGTTCCTCTAACGTAAAACAAAACTTAGACTCTAATAATGATCTGCGTAACATTATCTTATATTTAGTTTTACATGTTCTTAAACTGCATTATTCTCAAACAGATGTTGTTAACATTAAATAGAATTACCATTGAAATTAAAACAATATGAATTAACAGTAACATACCTGGTTTTTTAATATTTTCTGAATCAATTCTGCATTAACTACGTCTTTCTTTTTTCATCAAATAGAAAAATATGTCGTACACCAAATTTGAAAAAGGAAGCATCACCAAAATCTGGCTGATCAGTTATTCTTTCCGGCCAATATGATATTACAATTTAGATGCGATAGTACTTAAAAAATATTGTAAACACAAAAATATATCCGATTTCTATGGTACTCAAAAGTAATAAGTAATTTAAAGAAATGGAGGTTTCAAACTTACTTCTGAAGTCAGCGCTCAACTTATATTGAACTGGATTGCCACATAAAACGCGATGAACAGATTAACCTCTTCCGTCGTAGAAGGAAGTCGGTTAAAAAGCAACTTACGAAATACTATGAGTCTGAATCTCAATATCAGTGCCTCTGATTTTTAGACGCTATTTATCAATATTCTTACTTACTTTAACCGTGAAGGAATTATAATGAGGAAACCCATGTATCTGAGAATTGTATTAAAAATGTTCTCGGAGGTATAGGTATGCAGTCAGTCTGCCAATCCACACTTGGCCTATGCCTTGGACGATGGCCTATGCTCATTTCACTTGGCTAGTTATTTACATTAGGTGTAAGGTCGATGCCTTTACAAAACCCTTTCAACGGAAGGCTTATGTAAAACAGTGGGTGTCTGGGGGTTGTTAGACGAAATGAAATTTGCAAAAAGGGAGCTTGTGGTCTACATATACCGAGGGAAATAAAGTATTTTTATGTAATGAAACAACTAAACATTATTAGAGCCAGAAATCGATGATTTGGCTTTATTGAAGGTAGATGCAGCGATCAATCGCTTCACCCCGTGCAAGTCTGTGCGCCATTCGCAAGTACTTTACGTCGTGCAATGCAGCTGAACGCGAAAAAAGCGAAAACATAGAACTAATGCAGTTGCTAAAGCGCCAAAACTCGAATCACTGATGCAAAAATAGCTAGCCTGCTACTTACGGGTAACCTACAGCCAAATCCAGGTAAAACAGGAATCCTATTTAGAAATTATGAGTTATATGATGATAAATTTATTTGACGTTCGCTTGTTAGTAGTTTATATACCTTTGAATATCATAGATAACCTATAGATATGTTGACTACTTGATTATTGTTAAGATGATTATCGTAACATTCACCTTTATGCAAAGTTATCATATTTGTAAATTAATTGGAAACGTCGTCTGGACTTTGAACCTGGATCTTGGAGTCTCGGAAGATTAAACCTCATATGACTGAGCCAGCACAGTGTAAATGAGATTCTAAAAATAAACATATTCTAAAGAGTAAAATAAAAAGATCTCGGAAATCTTGTACGATCTCCTACGATGGATTTTAATGTTTTCTAGATAGACCATCGTCCTAATGGTTTTCCATTAAATTGACAAAATATTGAGATTAAAGCAACACCCTGCATAATTTATTTCTGGGTTCAGTCTAAAACATTAGTTGGTCACTGTAGCATTTCCATGACAAATTCAATAACATTTTGATCGGTAACCGAGCCATTATGCTGCGCCCACGGAAAAAATACTTGAGTGAAAGGTTTGATTATTTTAATGCTCTTAGATGCTCTTGGAATTATTATAAAATTGACGATGTAGAAAAACATCAACATTATAAAAACATAGTGTTCTCAGATATCAATTTCTTTATTGTTCGCGTAGAAATCATTATCTAAACTCATATTGTGATGATGCCATCCCAATAGTGGGACAGACACCATCAATCCATTTTTACCACTTTCCTAAACCTTTTGTCCATGTCTGTAGAAAGACTGAATGTCTGTAGAAGTACCGTTTTTGCTTACAAGAAAACAAATCCATCAACATAATTCAATCAATCATGAGCATCTTGTATCCATTATGTTAAACAGATTTGGATCGAGAGAGTATGTTTGCAAAATTCAAAGAAATATATACAGGATTAGCTCAAGCTGACTTCGTTCTATTCTGAGAAGCTTTTCTTTCGATAAGCATTCGCCTGGGTTTGCCTTTACTTATCGCGGGCAAAATTATGTTTTAAACTTACTTCTTATGAAGTTATCTTTCCAAGAAACTTATTTCAAGATTGATCACTCATTAAAGTCAGTAATTTGGATACAGCTTTTTATATTTCAGTTACAATATAGTTATTATTAAATAACATAATTTTTGTTATATATATATATTAATATATGTACTGTTTTTTATACATACTATAATAATGCAAATATTTTTATTGAATATTTTTTCATCATTTAATTTTGAAATAAAGTGATTAGTGGCTTTTTTACAACCTAATCTAATTTTAACCTGATGTTAAGCGATCACTTCCATTAATAGGTATTTATTATTATACATACTTCAAATCTTACCCTAAGTCTAGTTTTGAGAACTATGGCAAAAATTTTCATATTATAGTGTATCATGTTATAGTATAGTTGCTTCATCGTATTTGTATATTGTATAAGGATCGTCTGCATTTTCAGACACATTGAAACTTCGTCGACGGTGGTACAGAGTATCTCCCGTAATGGATACCGACCCGATTGATCGGATTACTCTGATGGACTTGTTTTGTACACTTCAGATTTATTGGGATTACTTGAAGACGACTCATAAGAAGGGGTGTAAGTGTTTAAATTGAAAAGTCAAATAAAGAAGTAGTTTAATTAAGTTATATGGATAGTGACTAAAAAGGTACTATTCGAAGGACCAGTTATCATCGTTGTTAGCAAGCTTTTGTCCTCGTGCTAGTCATAGATCTCTTTTTAAAATTCGAAGGATTTTAGACGTCATGTAAACCATAGTCATAGTGCATGTTATGGCAAAACTATGTATTTGCATGTAGAAGTAAAGTGGTATAGCTTTAAAGTTGGACAGCGTCGGCACTATCGTCACACCTGTTTCTATGTTATTACCGCAGTTTGGCGCTGCTGTGTTTTGATATTAGGTCGTAATGAGCTAATTCCACCCAAGGCTATATTGCACCTTAATTCTCTTAAATTTTCGTAATATGATATCTCGTTTGCTACTTCCATAACATAAAATCGAAAATAATGAAATCACGAATACGAAAAAAATATTGAAGTCGTAAAATGGAATTTAAACATAATAACCATAATATTATAGATATATTTTTAAATATATTTAAGGTAAAAGTACAGTCTTTACACTTTTATAACAGTAGAATAGGGAGTGAAAAACATTTTAAGCAGTGGAAATTTATATGGGCCATCGATATTGTGCCGAGCTCCGAATCATTAGGCTCTATTCAGAATGAGAATATTTCTTGCTCATTTTTGGGTCTAATACATCCGAAACACGAGAGTATTTTTATGCTTTTGTACAAAAGCGAAATATTTCAAATATTCCAGGGAATTTTAGAAGTAATATAAGTAAGTATGATATCGATATGTTGTTTCTGTTGTTGCTGTCTGTTGCTTATTAGGCTATTATTTCTGGCTTTGCTATATTTACCTACTCTGTTGTTGGTTAGCAGTCACTGCTTACTAGACTATCATTGCTTATCAGACTATCATCGCTTACTAGGCTAATATTGCTTATTAGGTTATTATTTCTGGATTTGCTATCTTTACCTAGTCTGTTGTTGGTTAGCAGTCATTGCTTACTAGGTAGTCATTGCTTACTAGACTATCATTACTTATCAGACTGTCATCGCTTACTAGGCTAATATTGCTTATTAGATTATTATTTTTGGCTTTGCTATCTTTACCTACTCGGTTGTTGGTTAGCAGTCATAGCTTACTAGGCAGTCATTGCTTACTAGACTATCATTGCTTATCAGACTATCATCGCTATAGGCTAATATGGCTTTCTAAGGTATCATTGCCTATGAGGCTTTCATTGCTAATTAGGATTTTTTTGTTAACTAAGCTATAGTTTCTTACTTGACTATCATTGCTTGTGTTAAAGTAGACAACTCAAATTTACCTATTTTGGTTGGCTATATCCATGCATTGTAGGAGATTGAACCGAATATTAGACACGCCTTGATTTGAGGTTAGCCAATTTCTACTAAATAACCACAACGCGGTTGATTCATGTGCTCGGTTTTGGTTCTACATTGCGTTCTGGCCTGATCTTTTAAGAGAGAAAATTTTCATAGACATTAGTTTCTATTTTTCTGTCGTTGCCTATAGCTATTCTAGCACCTTTGACTTTCTTGCAATGTTTATTTGAGATGTAATGGTGTATACAATGTTGACGATCTTGAAATAATAAATAAATATGTCTTTTGTGCTTAAATTTCACGCATTTTTCGTGCATTGATAGTAATTCTAGATGGCAGTTGTTAAACCTTGTTGGTGATCATATCGGCACTTTTAAAACATCCGACATAGACTGATTACTTAGCCTTACCTCTAATTAACATGAGGTCATTGCAATGACCTACGCTCCAAGTCTTTAAGTCATGTGACATAAGATTTAAAAAGATTAGATTAAAGCACACACAAAGTAATTATTTGTGCCTACTCATTAATACTAAAGTTTTTTATTTGTGGTTTTTAAGTAGTCACACCTATTAAACAACTATACATTCAATAGAAAGAACTAAGGTTAAAAGCATAAAATATCCAAACATTTTGCGCTTAAATTTTCATCCAAATTTGGACGAAAAGCCAAAACTACGCGCATGACTTACTTGAGAATATATCAGATCATAATATATCTGCATACGTACCTAATCTAGTTTGTAATTTTCAACCACGACCTACTTTCCGCTTGGCGTCCCTACTAGCCACTGAATACCCGTTCGTAGATTGAAGAGAGCCATCAGCAAACAAAATTTAATCTTGTTCCTAGCATCGTATGGTAAAATTCTATTTGCATGTCACTACATCTATCGTATATGCAGTAGGAAGTCAACATCTGTCGTACAATAACCACGAATTGAGGAATAAAGGCTGAATCCGGCTCGGAGGTCCGACAAAAAGACTACGAAAAGAATGAAACAGCATTTTTTGCATCTGTAAGAAATTAAAACGAAAAAAATGTAAATTGACAGCCGTTGTAATTCGGTAATGAAAAGGAATTTGACCGGTCGATTTAAATTTTAATTAAATTCTTCGGAGTTCGGTACTACAGTGATTTAATTTTGTCCAAATTTGTAGTTCTTTTTTTGTGTAACTTTGCTTTCCGTCCTTAGTGTTCTTCTATTTTATGTAACACAAAAGTTTGCAAATCGTGTTTGACACTTTTTTCGGCGATTTGAATTCCAATCTTTCAACACGTGTTCACATTTTTAAAGTTAATTTATTTTAGGGCTCCGTACTTTAAAATAAAACACGATACACTTATAAGGTCACGTATGTCTGGGTTTCTTATTAGATCGGATTAATGTTAAGTTCATACTTCTGGAGTGTACACTAGGAAAACTTAGGTTAATTATCATTTCTAATTACATACGAGTAATAAACTTTTAAAAAGTTTTATGGCATTCTCTATTGCAATAATAAACGTTTAGAGTATTTATAATATTTGTTTAAATTTTAATAATCATTATTTTTTAATTGCATCGTACATTTTGAAACTCACTTTACTTTTCTCATTTGAACTTATTTTTGTTTCATTTGTAGTTATAACGTATCATTTATTTACAGTACAAGTTCGAACTTGTGAAACTTTCACATAATATTTTTGCCAAAAAACCTTTACAGAACCAAATTGTACAGTATCCTGTGTATAAAATGCGGATGCAAAACCAGGTAAATGATGTATAAGTCATATTACATAGTGATAGGTGTAAATCAAAACACTTCATGTTTTCCTGATAAAATAGAATAAAATAATAGTGCAAATAGGAAAAAATGTGGATAAGCGGTCTCTACACGTTGATTAGGATTTCACAAACTCGCACCGTTGCGGCGTGCGGGTAACCGCATTTCGACGAATGTGTTGTCGCTTCAAAACTTTTTAATTAACATTCTGTAACTTACATTAAATAAATGGCACATAAAACATTTTTAAACTTAGCATTTCAGTTTGTACACCTTCTTTATAGACAAAATAAATTTGACATAATCATTAAATTTAATCCTGAAACTGACTGGTACTCAAGAACATTTAGATGTTTTATTATACCGATTTTAAAAGTTAAGATTCAAATAATTTCCCATTTAAATTTAATTACTACAACAAATTTCAGTTTTAGTTTGTAACACACTTTGTGGTTCAATTATGAGCCTTTACCGCTACACTTTTTTGTCTAAATAGTGTTTTGGTTCCAAGGGTGTGGTAAGGAAGACGCCCGTACAAAGCTTACCATCTTAGCCCTCGCAGGTAATACATCAATGACCGATTTTAGATAGGAGTCAATTACAGATGTCTATGAACTTACCATCAGGTGAACTGTATGTACGAAAAAATATAGTTACATGACGGATTTTAGTGTAAAAATCAAAGCGTTTGTTTATTCTGTAGACAACCACTTTTGGGAATTATTTATTAGCTTACCTGTAAAACTTAACTCAATGTATCATGTAAATATGTATATTCTGCTTTAAAACAGCACACTGTAAGGCTTCAATCACAGTAAGGATTTTAGTAATGGATGTCGTGAAAATGGCTGGCGGTCCATAATGTTTCGCCTCGATTAGTATTCACAAACTCGCACCAATGCGGTGACGCGGTAACCGTATTCCAACGAATATGTCGACCGTCGAAATAATTATTATTAGCACTCTCCATTCTCATTTTTTTTTTAATATTGAATGTTGAGTGCAATGAGCGTGCTGTCCGCCTGAGAAAGTAGCGACTGCCGCTCACGGTCATTTGTAATCCATCCTAGATAATACTAGAATCTTACTTAAAGTCGACCACAGATGTGTTGCTACCCCTGAGGACCAAGTTGGTATGCCTCGGATAAGAAAGTCTCCCTTTCAAACCAGAAGACAGCAGCGCTTAACATTAATGTTATTAGGCAAACATAGGTGTGGCGGTAGTGCTGCGATTCGAAACACAAAGTGTTCCACCATCCTTCTTTATTATTTATACCGGGTTCACCTAAACCGAATATTGCGTATGAAAGTATGTATTGCGTTTTTTATATGATGGAGTGGTAAACGAGCATGCAGTCCACCAGATGGTAAGTGGCAACTGCCGCCCATGGACATTCGTGATCCACCCCAGAGAAGACCAGAATCCCAACTGAAGTCAACCACAGATGCGTCGCTACCGCTGAGGACTAAGTTGGAATGCCTCGTTAAGTTTATCTCCCTTACCACACCCTTCAAACCAGATGACAGCAGCGCT
>DWRA01002840.1:0-13149 GCA_018250295.1 Spathilepia clonius
AACCAGAACACAGCAGCGCTTAACACTGCTGTTATTAGGCAGAAATAAGTGTGGCGGTGGGGCCGCCGGAGTCGAACGACAAAGGGGTCTACCACCTATAAAACATAGTCACTGTTCCGCAGTACGAGTTGTGGTCAGGCATTTATATATTATAATAACAAAAGCTCCTGTAGTCTTGGGACCAGATTAGAGCTACGGTATTCTCTGCCAGTCGTAATAGACAAAAGTTGATCCTATCATCAACCTCTTAGTCGTGATCGCATACTGTCATAATAACTCAAAAATGTGAGAACAATTGCTCACCAGAGCAGAGCCTGATCGGGGCACTAGCAGACTCCGGTTGTGTTCCATTGGAGATCCCAAAATCCTCCACGTAGTGTTGAGGACGGACCACGGGATTTTAATGGGTAAAAATCCCACATAATCGGGTGCAATAATCTTACGGTACAGTACCTTCCCTTTTTTCACCAAAAAAAAGTAGAATTTGTTGGTCGGATACTCAAAATTCATACCATATCTTGAGAAAAGCTGAGAACAAGCCGAGAAATACCTTAGGGTTGAAACTATTTAGGCTACTCGTATTAATGTATACAAAGCTGTTAAACACAAATTATGCAGCCTCAGGTAAACCGCTAGCGAATTCCACTAAATGGAATCTAGAGTATAATATTATACTAAACCTGCCCATAGTATGGACAGCGTATAATCATGCAACATTGTTTTACTTACAATAGTTTTATTCATATTATAATACCCTTGTGGGTTATGAATTTAGTGATTGTGTGGTGTTTCAAAGGGCATTTCAATGGAATTTCAATTTTATTTTAATTAAAACAGCGTACATACGAGTATTAGTATTAGCTTAAGATATTAAATGCATTGTTTCCTTTTTTGTATATTAACATTTCTTTGTATTGAAGTAGACAATGAGCGTTCATCTGATGGTAAGTGGATACTGCCGTCCATAGACTTCAACCATCGTCCTTAGATAAGATTAGAATCCTAACTGAAGTCAAAAACAGATATGTTGCTACTCTTGAGCATGTTTCCCTTACCACACCTTTCAAAGCAGATCACAGCAGCACTTAACACTATTAAGCAGCATTAAGTATTAAGTTAAGCAGCATTAAGTGGTGCCGCTGGAGTCGTATTAGAAAAGGTTCTAACTTCAGGTGCATGCAGTTCATCTAATACTAAGTGACCACTGCCGACTTGTCCACTGGACATCCATCAAGTGGACTACATGCTCGTTTGTTAATTCAGTGTCATAAAAAAGTAGAAATATTTATTTGACAAGATAGTAAACAGTCCTTAGGCGTACATGAGGAACAAATTGACAGTTATCTGTCCTTATTTTTAATAAAACGCTCCACAAACATTTTTGACACCAAGGTTGGGTCACTTGCACCAACACATTTGTACACAATCATCAAATCTGACGCGTGGTATATCCTTGAAACGATTCGCCATATGTTTTTCAAACAGTCTGTTACTCGTCTAATGTAAGATTACGCAATTCTGCTCCCTATTCAAATGTGGATTGATGCGATAATCGTGGAATGCGTAGTATTATGTACCCGCCCACACATTGGCCGCATATCCCACTTTCTCTAACCGTGTCAATTGGCGAGCGAAAAAAGCGTCCGATGCCAAGTTGCCCGGTAATATTTTTTATCCAATTTTTTGCAAGATTTCTTTTTGAAAATATTCCTTAAGAGGCTCGTTGGTATTGTTGTCGTTGGACTACAAATTCGCAAATATTGGACAAACAAATATGACCAATGGCAGAATTTATTCTTTTTGCTTTATATGAGTGGAAGACAGCACCGGCGTTTCCTTGGTTTGAAAGGTATTGTAGTAGTAGAAAATGCATTTAAAATTATTCGGTAGAGCTGAAATAATAACTTTTGATATAAAATTACTTCTACAGTCGATCAAATAGAACCCTTATTACTAATTGGTCATATCAATCTGCAATGTAGTGAATAGTTGTGCTACAGGTCTCCAAAAGTTGTGGGGGAGGATCCATTGTCCAATGTTTCTTATATTCCTTAAGAAATACATGCCCACGAAAAATGTATTGAACTATTTGTAAATTAACTTTAACGAATGTAATTCAAACTTACATGACTCCACTTACTTTTTAACATTAAAATCATTTAGTATTTTCGTAACTAGTAAATAATGATCAACATACCCAGGGGTAGACTGGGGTTATCTGTTTCTACAAGTCTAGTTTGTTACATTGCCTCGAGCGATAAATGAGATATACACCACATTTTACGAGACGGCCGAGATTTTTACGAGGACTTGTTACGGAGGGTCCGTAAATCATTGAACACTGAAGAGCTGTAAATTGAAACGCTACTAATTGGGTGTTTATTTTCTGTTGAAAATGTTACAGGATTTTATTTCTGTTTATGTCAGGTTTACTCTGAATGGCTGGGGATTTATCGTTTGATATCTTGATATTTCAATGAAATGTTTCACTTAATTGAGTATTTTTGTATTTAAATAGATAATACAGTAAATATTGGTAAAAATTCTTTAGAATGAATTTTATTAGAGGGAAATAAACTTTATATTCTTGAAGGAGCAAATGAGCTTGCGCTTACCACTCATAAACATCAATAATCAAAGATAAGATTAAAGCCTACTACCAGACGCCGGTCACAAATGTGTTGTTACCCCTGAGGATCAAGATGTAATTTCTTGGATAAGTACTCTGCTTTACCACACTCTTCAAACCAGAACACAATAGCGCTTAACACTGTAGTTATTAGATAAAAATAGGTGTGGCGGTGGTACCACTGGAGTCGAATCACAAAGGGTTCGACAGAACTTCATATGTATTTGTTTATTCTTCTTAATCTTATATCAAGTTATTAAGAAGAATAAACAAATACATAACATAACCATCTGTAACAATGATAATATTATCTCACAATAGCACCCTAAATCAAACCACAATTCATATTACTCCGGCACCCATACATTACCCATAATTAATGCCCTCTATGAAATGAAATACGACCAACACTAAATATATCTAATGCGCGTTTTTGTCTTCATTACCGCCACTAAGTGGTGATAGAATGGATGGGAAGCACGCAACTAATATTTTTCCTTTAGTTTCTTCTTGCTAACATATTCTAGACTTGGATAAGTAATGTTTGTAAAAGAAACTTGTGTAGTACGGACATTTTTTTGTTGTTCCTTGAATATATGTGATCATGTAAAGACTACAACATATTGATTACCAACATTAACAAAAATATTACGGTGTTGCATGAACGGTAAAACTAAGTACTTAAAAGACTTCAAAAGAAAAAAACTAATTAACTTCCACGGCCACCGACTTCAGTACCCTTAGTATAATTTTTTGACGTTCAGCGACTCGATCGCCGTTAACGAGTTGGCCCATACTTCTCGCATTGGATCTACGGAAAATATCGGAACTAAAGATTTCGCAATATGCGCTGATGGTATAACTATGGGCCAACTCGTTAACGACGATCGAGTCGCTGAAACGTAAAAAAAATTAAACTAAGGGTACTGGTCTTAGCTAGTAAGTAACATTATTAAACCTTGCTGTTTTCACTAATATTGGCAATATAACAGTAGTGATACAAGTAATAAAGAGGTTAGGTAGGTGTGGTCAGAAAAAAGGAGTCACTAATATAAACAGACTAGATTCTATAAACAAAACGATGGAACTTATGTGGATACTAAGAATGTAAAATTAAAGTTTATTATAAGTAGCTACCATAGTTTGATGTGTCTTATATACGTAAATGGTTGTAAAAGGAATATAAAAAACCCGAGATACTCCACACAATACTATTTAAAATAAACATTAGACGGTTCTGGACAATGTATAAAGGATTTTTTGTTTGTTTTGATAAGTCTTTCATCTGACTGACAGCCTGTAAACCCGCCAATGATATAAAAAGAAAAATCTGTAGATAAAATGAATACTTAGAATCATGCCTAAAAAACGAGAACAAAAATCAAGAACTGGCAGAACTTGACAAGGAAATTTGAGCAAATCATGTTAAATCGCAACGTTAAAAAGAACCACTTAGAAAGCAAAATCACAATAGAAATAGAAATATTCATGGTCGAACGTACATTATCATAAGTTTAATGGAACGGAGAAATTTTCGGAGCGAAAAAACCGTCAATAAGGGATCGAATTTCCATAATAATTGTGGTTGTAAGACGTTTAAGTACCCCTTTACGGGTATCTTGAGTCGGTAATGGACGTCGAGAGTTTATGGCTGAAGTGAGTTTTATGCCGATATTGACTTATTGAGATTTTCGTTTTTTATACAATAGAAATTGAAGAATGCAGTGGATTTAGTATTACGGGGTTATTGTATATGTACTACTGGAACGTCAACTGTCGTAACATAAATACTTATTGTTGTGACAATTAATATAATGCCTATCTATGTTTTTCAACGCTTTAGCGTTAGTTGACAAAAATAGTATGAAATTGTGCAGAAGGAAATTTTAAAGTAACACTAATAGATTTTTTTTTATTAATTCCTTAGAAGAAAAATACACCGAAAAAAGACAAAAGATAAAACAGATAAAAAACAATCAAATCGGTTTAAGAGCTACGATGCCACAGATAGATACAAAAATACACACGTTAAACTTATAACATCCCTTTTTTCTGTCGAGGGTTAAAAATAATACATTCGATTACATAAATGCGTAGATACGTACATAAGGAATATTAATACGAGGAACCACTGAACTAGACGCTTTCTACACTCACAGCCACACAATAGAATTCCCGTTGTTGTGGGTGCCCTGGACACATACAAATACTAATACACAAACACCCAGACGCAGAAAAGAAATCTAAATTCATTATTTAAATATCTGTATATATCTATAAACAGACGAAGCAAAAGTCAGTGATCTGTTAGTTGAACACGCGTCGTTGACTCGATGCCGGTTTTCATAATGAGGGTCCGTTTTGATCCCCATTATAGACGATATTCTCCTTAGTTAGTTGGCCTTTCCTGATTTATTACAAGCTTCTAAAAGGGGTTATTAGATTTGTGTGCACGTTTTTATTTTGACTCTGATTTCTACTATCAGGAATATTTGGAATTTATATTCTAGTATCTTTAAATTCTTACTCAGTTATGGGATAGCTGTTGACTGTTAGTAATGATTCTAAATTTTGTATTTTCTTAATATACGTAAATTATTTTTTATCGTCGAGATCATCAGATCTCGATAAAAAAGACGATGAACGACGAAAGACGACGTTAAAATAATCATATTTTAACATCTTAGTGGTCAAAAAATATAAAATTTTCTTTGCAAGAAATTCTTCTCACTTTTCACTAAACCTTGAAAACACAGCAGCTATTTCAAAATTCCATTACTGTGAGAGATCAACCGCTACTAAGTAACCATAGAATTACTAAAATAGCTCAGAAGGGGCAACGAGATTCTAACCTCCAAAAATAGTTACTAAATATTCCATGCAAGGGCGTTCCGGTTTCCTTCAAACAACTCGCCGACAATTTTGCGGTTGCAGAATTACTTTAGCGAAGTAAGTTAATTTCTGGAGGATTTCCAACAAAATGTAATATTGCTTAGGCTGGATTTATGCAACCGTCCTGTGTTATCTTAACTTGTTGGGTAATCTTGTTGGGTTGTTGGATTACACCTTGGTTTAATAGTTTAATAGTTTAAGTACTATTTCTGGGGATTTGTCGAAGTGTAAGTGTAATCGTTTTAATTTAGATAAAAGTAATACGTTTTTTATTTAAATGATGGAATTGCAAACAAGCATGCGGTCCGTTTAGTGGTAAGTGGCCACTGTCGCGCTTGTACATCTGTAATCGAAACTAGATAAGATTAGAATCTCATCTAAGGTCGGCCACGGTAAAGTACGTTACTACCCCCGAGGACTAAATATTCGATACCACACCCTACGAACCAGAAGATAGAAGCACTTAACACTGCTGATGGAAGAAATAAACGTAGTGGTGGTGTCTTCAGACCAACCACATAAAGATCTACCAAAGATAGTCGGCATGGCGAAGTGATGATCATACCGGGCAGAAATGTTGTAAGATTTGGGACGTATCAAACTTCTGATTACGCTGAAAGAACCGAAATCGCATCTCTCGTAGGCATACATCTAAAGTTTAAGATTCTGTTTCGGGTTTTAAAGTGTCTATTCTTATTGTGTGCGTGATATCCACAACACGGGAAATCGTAATATAACGTTGTAAGAACAAAAAGCCTAATTTATTACAATTTTTAAGGTAATAGAACCTTTTGCGGCTCGAGTCCGGCGACTTCACCGCTGCCCCTATTTCTGCCTAAACACGTAAAAATCCATCGTATAAATCACCATAAATCCTAACACACGAATCTAGAATCCTGGTACATTGTAGCGATTCTAAATCAAGGATTTGCATCACGCTCGCAACTCACAATGATATGTGGTTGGAAATGTTCTGCATTTTGTATTCGCTTGCGGGATACGATCTCATTTGCCAGTGATTAGTAATGCTTGAAATGTGTGAGAATTGTGGTGAGTTACAAACTGAATTGCTTACAGTTTGTGTTTAATTTCTGAGTTCTTAGGAATATTATTTGGTCAATTGTAAAGGTGGTCGAATTCTTTGAGGTTCGACTCCGGCGGCACCACCGCCACGTCTATTGCTGGCTAATAACAGCAGTGTTAAACTGCTGTCTTCTGGTTTGATGGGTGTGGTAAAAGAGACCGACTTAGCCGAGGCATTCCAACTTAGTCCTCAGAGGTAGCAACGCATCAATATCCGACCCCAGATACAAACTATTTCAAACGTATGATATCTATGTACACGTAGATACAAAAATGTGCGTATCAGTTTCCTCCAATTAATTGAAATGCATTAATTAAAGTTGATTGCACTTATTGCGTGAAAAAGTAAAGTAAATAAAATAAACGGTTCAATTGTGGGTTTGTGTAATTGAGTACCGCTGTACAAATTATACGGTTAATTTGGTGTGCTATTATGCGTTGGAATACAAAAGTTTTGACGCAATTCTTTTCGTTATACATCAATTAAAAAAAAATTTCAAATACATTATCGGAAATGAACTTGCGCTCCACCTGATGGTAAGTGCCAACTTTCGCCTATGGATATTTTAATTCATCACAGGTAAGACTAGATCTGAAAGTTGACTATAGATTCGTTGCTACTCCTGTTTCCCAAAATCCTTCAAACCAGAACACAACAGCACTTAGCACTGCTGTTATTAAGTAGAAATAGATATGGCGGTGGTGCTTCCGGAGCCGTACCACAGTGTTCTATCACCTCAAACTATTATAGTACAAAATGTTGTTTTGTTTATTTTTTTAGGGTTCCGTATATAAAGGGTAAAAAACGACCTCTATTACTAAGCCTTCGCTGTTTGTCCGTCTGTCTGCCTGTCCGTCTGGAGCAGACACACATTTTAAATTTTCGCAATTCATAGCTGTTATGCTAACAAATACAAAAAGCGTGGTACCGAACCCGCCAAGTGCGAGTTCGATTAGCACTTGACCAATTTCCTATTTCTTTTTTCGAGTGACTTTATTTTATCTTGTACGATGTTGGGTTTTATTATAGGTTGTAGGAGGTTTAAAGGTGATAGAACCCTTTGTAGTTCGACTCTGGCGGCACCACCGCTACACTTATTTCTGCCTTATAACAGCAGTGTTAAGCACTGCTGTGTTCTGGTTTGAAGGGTGTGGTAAGAGAGAAAAACTTAACGAGGCATTCCAACTTAGTCCTCAGGGGTAGCAACGCATCTGTGGTCGACTTCAGTTAGGACTCTGGTCTTATCTGGGGTGGATCACAAATGTTCATGGGCGGCAGTTGCCACTTAACATCAGGTGGATTGCATGCTCGTTGGTACTCCATCATATAAAAAAAATTAACCACATTCCACCCTCTCTTTTTAGTTAATGTTAAGTCTAAACCAGATGTTCGAAGAACGACACAATAGTCATTGCGGTCAGTCACAATATACAGATACATGAGTTCTGTCACCTTTACACCACCATATAATATGCATGGAGTGAGCGGATAGAAATCATCCGCGAGTAAAAGTGCCTCATTGGACTTCAGGAAATCCTCAGTTGTAGGAAACAGCCGTGTTACAGCAGCACACATTTATAACTTGTTCTATTCAAAGGCATTAGACAAATCACTAAAAAATACCCAAGTAAAATAAATGTCACTGGAATATTATAAAATGTAAATCTATTTTAAAAATTGTCATATCTCACATCTGGTGGAAGTAAGATCTAAAGTCTCTCCGGGTACTCAGGGCATAGTGGGAAACGTCTCGGCAGAAGCCGGGAATATTGTGTTATACTTTATCGAATTTGCATGTTTTTACTGAATAACATTCCTTTGGCGCACTCGAGATCAAAGGCCGAGGCGAAAGTGATTTCGCACTGAGTTAGTTCAACAAGATTCAGTATCGCCCCTCCAATCCGGCTCCTGAATAATTTTGATGTAATAAGGAAAATTGTAAATGGGCATTCGACTTTTGATCTATCTCTGTCTACATATACGTATAAACGTGTATGTCTTTTCGTTCTCAACACTAACAAAATAAGTAGAGATAGTTTAGACTTTAAAAGCTGTGAGTAAGTTTCATATTTTTTAATTTAAAGACGATTTATACACTCACAAACCCAAACTAGGATTCCCTGTATCATTACATTTATGCTTTATGACGCTTTACACACTTACAGCCCCACACTAAGATTCTCTGTGTCGTGGGTACCATGGACACACACAAAGACGAATGCACAACACCCAAACCCAGAACAGAAATCTAAATTAATCATTCATATTTCTGTCTGACCGGGAATCGAACCCGGAACCCACTGCTTGTCAGACTGGTATGGTGTCCGCTCCGCCATGCGCGTATCGTGGTTGTAAAAATACAACTTCATACATTTTTATGTACTTATAGCAAGATTTTATTCAATTTGTCTGGTTAATCAGTATGTGAGGGTCAAATCTTGCAACTGTATTTTAAAACAGTTTGGGTTGGATGACAATGCATGATTCGCTTAGTGACGTCATTCTAAATCCAATATGGCGGATTATTTTTATGCACCCTCATAATATGGCTACCAAATGAAACGTTTTAAGAATCTAAGAAAAATCTTTAAATGCTTTTATTTCACCTTTTTATATAAGTTTATACTAAATATTCAAACTCCAAAGATATTATTATAATGTTCTTTCTCCGATAAAAATTAGATTTAGATCCAGAATTAAGCTTAGATTGAGCATTTTCAAAGATATGAAATTAAAAAGGATTCCAAATTTTCAACTGCAGTGGAAGCCGCGTGCGAAGAAACTTGTGATATAATAAAATTTTGGTCCTAAGAAGTCCATGTCGGCCCGTTTAACGTCACCAGCGTTGTGGCGTCAGTCCGTCTTGATTATTATATTATAGAGGCTGACAAGTGCGCGGTCCACAGTATGAATGTAAAAAACATTTTTTCAATATTACAACAAGCTTTTTCTATAGTAACGATTTTGAAGTCTCTTGTGATTATATTTATTTATTTATTATTTATTGACCAGGCAATTAATTGTGGTACAATAGGCGGGCTTAATGCTAAAAAGCATTAAGTCCGCCTATTGTATATCGCAAGTTCGTCACTATAACTATTATTTAACAGTTATTTAAATAAATATATCATGCATGCATGCATGCATGATATATTTATTTATGCACTGTATGTATGCACAGTATGCATGCACTATGCATGAATATGAATATCATACATTTCGTATGTGAAAGAGGTGTTTGCGAATTGATATTTCTGATTTAGAGTAGTGATACTATCATAATAGTATCTGTAATTTTAGGACGAGCAGGATAAAAATGTCAGTCTCTTTGTCAAAGTCAGGGGAGTTGTCAGGGTTTCTGTGATGATAAAGTACTTGCAGTACCAACTGGTCACTGCGTCATAACTATCTTGTCTTGCCCTGGTAGGCACAGAAACTTTATAACGCTTTACGCAGTGGGCTCCGGGTTCGATCCCCGGTCAGACAGATATCTGAATGAGGAATTTAGATTTCTGTTCTGGGTCTGGGTGTTTGTGTATTCGTCTTTGTGTGTGTCCATGTCACTCACGATACAGGGAATCCTAGTGTGGGGCTGTGAGTGTACAAACCGTCTTTTTTATAAAATTAAAAGGAAAAATATCAACTTGAATAACTTTCATTGTTTATGGGCTGTTTTATTTTCGTCCCATCAAATAGTCCCACCATCATCTATGGTGACTCCGAAATAAGATCATTATATATTTCATATTAGTTATCGTTAAAAAAGATAGAAATAATATTATACTTATATTTATTTTAAGACTTTTTCTACTCATCATTTGACGATCCGCGTGGAGAAGCGGTCACCATATCCATCTGACATGCAATGTGATCTTGGTTCAATCTACATCCAGAAAGATATCTAAAATGAATTTAGAATTTTCTTTTTTCGTCTGAGTATTTACGTATTCGTCTTTATACTATAAAGACGTGTCCAGATCAACCACAACTCAGAAAACTGTGTGAGGTTGTGAGTATAAAAAGCGTTTATCCACCTCTAACGAATGTTTGCAAGGTACCTTGTAAAACATCAAAAAAGTGGCACTTCCTCTAAGGTGTGAACAGTATTAACGGAGATCAACCAAAGCTTGCGCCCGCCCCCGTTGGACAGCTGCGTCATTTACATTTCTATTAAAGCAAGCGCCGGCGGGCCATAAAATATTTATGTGCGAAATAACATTAAGAAAACGCCGCTCTTTCCTAACATGTATGTTTAATGTAGTGTTCTCGTTTGATGTCGTCAAAGGGATCTTCTTCATTGGAACGACATGACACCGCACCGCAACGACACCACAGACGCGATATCTAAATAGTCACGGTAAACGCATGCATTATGTAATTCGCAAATTAAAGGAGAGGGCAAAGCTTTTAATGATATACTGATTTATAGATAATAAATTGTATAGTTTATTATTTCGTTCCTACAAAATTTTTGGTTTAGACTCGACTCTTCCATTAATTATATCAGATCGATAGCCCTACTTTTAATGGTTTTCACTAGGACCGAAAATAACTAAAATGCCCCAATGACATGCAGACTTACTTGTTGAATACACTAGTGGTAAATTCTTTGTCTATTTAGATTTATATCTATGGCTGGTAGTGACAGAATTTTTGTCAGTGTCGTGTCGCGTCGTGTCGTCCCAGTCAAAAACATCCCAAAGCGGTACGCTTTAGCGCTCACAACTGGACAGGAATCGCCTCAAAACGTGTTTGTCGGTTTCTTTAATGGCACTTTCATACTAGAGATTTACGACCGTCAACAGTGTACAATCCCTGTAGGATATCTCGTGGGATTTCGCGGGGTTCTTATTTGCAAGACATTTTTTAAACAAATGGTTTGATAGCGTATCGCTTCAGTAACTGATATAGCTAAGGCTAATTTATGCCAAGACTTAAATAAAAGCGGCGGAGCGTTTTTTTTTCGCCTCCCCTACGAAATAGCTGTTTTTTGTTTTGAAAAACATGCATACATCCGTTGAATATGAAACTGTAGGTAAAAGAAAGTTGTCATACTAAAAAACAAAAGACGTGTTCGCGCCCGCGCGCGTTGTTGAAAAAACGCTCCGTGTGTTCTCACTCTAATTGGAGATCATAAAACTTCTTTTACTGCATTATTAATTTATTTCTATAATAATGAGCTATTTAGATTATTTCTATATTTTGTAGATGTATACCTGTGCTGTCTGAGATTCTATGGTTCTCTGTCTTTCTCTTACTATGTGTTTTCTATCATGAGAATATTTTGGCCATTCTTGTCCAGTATGAAAGGTATGTTTATGTGATTGTTCCTCAACACTATTTCGTTGTATTATAGTTTCACTATTATATGTGTATGTCCGTATAACGCCAATATGAAAGTACAATAAAATATTCCGAAAGCGACTTGTCCGTGAAATTGACGGAAGAACGACGTTCAGGCCCCCCCCCCCCTTCCTTGTCTTTGTAGTCTTGTCTTGGTCCCGATAATCGATTCTTAGTAGGATTTTTAGTAGTAAGTAGTTGATGCATTTTAGAAAAATAAATTTGGGATGTGCGTCTTAGTATGTGTCCGTGGCACCCATGACGCAGGGAATCCTAGTGGGGGCTGTGCACTCACAGCCTTTCTACACTTAAAAAGCGTATTATTGCACAATACATTATAATTGTACAATGATAATAATAGCAGCGATAGCTTAGTGGTTTTTAATTCGACTTCTTAATCTAGCGGGCCGAGGTTCGATTGCCACGTCTGAATTTTTAAGTTATACGAGTAGCCCAAATTAATTATCACTTGCTTTATTAACAGGCAAATAAATATATCCCAGGGCGGCAGAGACTACTTATCGTCAGGTGGACTACATGCGCGTTTGCTAATTCTAAATTAGAAAAGAAATACATATGCCATTTACCAACAAAGAAAAACGTGTATCGCAGTGAATATCGATTTCAAATAAAATTGCAACCTTTTCAGATAACGAGGTGACGTTTCCCCCTTCCCGGGCACGCTTGTACGCCGCGCGTTGTGAATTTATCCACCGAAATAAGCAGATAACGAACCTAATGGCGAAAGCGAGAAATAGAAATAGTAGAAATAGAAATAGACGAGACCGTGCGATTGGCTCCTCGCTGTATGGAAGCCGTTCTGTGGCTCTTGCGGGCGGGCGCATGTCGATGCTTTCTTTTGTTCCGATGACGTATGTGGTGCATTTTTATCGTGGGTATATTGAAGCGATATGTGTTGTAGAAATGAAGTTGAAGTGTCTGGTTGCGATGTCAAATAACAGCTATTTTGCTAAATGTATATGATTGTGTGTAATGTATACGGCACTAAAGGTGGTAGAAGCCTTTGTAGTTCGACTCCGGCGGCACCACCGCCACACTTATTTCTACCTAATAATAGCCGTGTTAAACGCTGCTGTGTTCTGGTTTGAAGGATGTGGTAAGAGAGATAAACTAAACGAGGCATTCCAACTTAGTCCTCAGGGATAGCAACGCATCTGTGGTCGACTTCAGTTGGGATTCT
>DWRA01002841.1:0-13147 GCA_018250295.1 Spathilepia clonius
CATCGTATCGTGAGTACCCGTTACATAACAAAATGTATCAATTCCGCGATAATATAAGTCTAAAATCATATATTACAGTCCTACTGCTAAGAATGGGCCCCTCTTGATATGATAAAGATCTAAGACTTACCTAAGTTAACCACCCAGCCAAGTACGCATAGATAACCTAGACATATATTTGAATTTCGTTTTCTTCGCAAAAGAGACTATCATAAAGTTTGACTTTGTTACTCATTGTCCGAAGGATCTCCAAATATCGAAAGATTCTGGACATATTAAGGAAGTAATTGTTATTAGTCTGAACAGTATGTACCCGTGTTAGAAGTAATTTTTATTTAAAATCCTCCCGCTCAATCCAACTTTACAAAAAGCAGATAAAAACAATACTTTACCACACGACAGCCCTCAGAGTGAAGTGGAAATGACCGCTCTTGACTAAGGGTTGAATAATTTTAGCCATAATTTGCCCCCATCTGATTAATGCGTGCTCCGTTTGAGGGTACTCCAATATTATGCATACATTATTATCAACAAGTTTGTATACGGCATATAACTATATCGGTGTACGATATAGGATTATTTTGAAAATTTCCCAAAAAATATATTAAAAAACCGATATTAAATGGGGCAGAACACTTCGACTGTCGAGGAATCTCTATAACTATTATAGGCCGTACAGGAATTCATTTACACCACAAACTTAGACGGCGTCAGATTTGTGCCGTGCCAGACAAAAAGTATTCTCCTATACAGTGTGTATTGGCGTATTTATATCTACCGTAACACAGCTGACCAGACACAAGCATGCACACCAAAATATTGTGCACAGTAATATGATTTTGTCTGCCAAAGTCCGTGTCTGACAGGTTCAGTACCTGTAAATAGTTATAAACGGGGTTCAATGATTGTATTCATTGTTAAACTTGGCGCCCGAAGCGTTCCAATTTAGGCTTAATTGGTAACAATGCGTATCTGATATTTATGTGTATGACTTCGTAAAGTGATATATTGATTCATATTATTTTGAATGTGGTAAAACCTTTTGTGGTTCAACTCCAGCGGCATCAACACCTCATCTATGTCTACCATGTATGCCAAATAACAGGTGTACTGTACTGTAT
Source organism: Spathilepia clonius (assembly GCA_018250295.1). Classification (NCBI taxonomy): domain Eukaryota; kingdom Metazoa; phylum Arthropoda; class Insecta; order Lepidoptera; family Hesperiidae; genus Spathilepia; species Spathilepia clonius. The sequence continues at coordinate 1,122 of DWRA01002841.1, forward strand.
TCAGGTTTAAATGGTGTGGTAAGGGAGACATACTTATATAATACTAGTCGAGGATAAGTGAAACGTATGGCAAAGCCCAGTGATTCTCTGAAATTGTGCTGAACATAAAACAAATCCTACTTACATAAAACATTACTGGACTGCTGATTCATCCATTGCAATTCATGACGGGGTCGCATTTGACCAACAATATCATAATTTATCCCAAAAACACCCGCCAAATTTACCTCAAGTCCTCATCTCTCTCTCACTCTCGAATATTTTAACATAACTCTGTCCCTGTTCCACTAGGATGATTAACCGAGCTAATTACAGGAACCCTCCGTTTCCCTTCTGTTATGTAATTAACTTCACACTTAACCCTTTTTCATACATTTTCGTGGGGCGGCGCGATCGTCTGTGTAATAGTTGGGTAAACCGGGTAAGGATTTGTTATAATACTTTTCCGTTTTTAAACGGCATTTGAAACTGAATTTTTTGAGGTAAAGTGAAAAAAATAACGTTAAGTTTTTTTAAGAGTATGAACATGGTAAAACCCTTTGTAATTGGACTACGGAAGCACTACCGCCAGACTTGTTTATACCTAATAACATCAGAGTTTAAAGATATGTCGATAGATAGAACATTTTCTCTCGTAAAAAACGGTTCTAGACTGGAACAAGTAGTATTGGGCGAAGCGGGCAAATATTGACCGCATCGAAGGCGCCGGACCGTGATATTGCCGCTCGTCCCCGCGGGCGCGCCCCAAAGAGACCCCGGGAAGTACTCCTTTCGTACAACCATTCTATTGACAGTCAATATTTCTTATTTTCCTGTATCTTGTTTAGAATAGTACCCAATTCGGGACCTAAGGTTTTTTTTGTCTACTTATTTCACACCAGACTTACATATTTACAAATATGTTTTTATCATATATATGATAGAAGTAGCAAACGAGAATGCAATCCGCCTTATTATAAGTGGCAATAGCCTCCCATGAACATCGCACACAGATAAAATTAAAATCCTACCTTCTTTACCTCACCCTTTCCACGATATCACAGAAGCTCTTAACACTGTTGTTATTAGGCAGAAAAGTTTATGACGGTGGTGCCTGCGGAACAAGAAATCTACATCATCAACATCTCTAAAACGGCACACGTCAAATAGAGTGTCCGTAGTTTTAAACGTCAATCTCACTTCAATTATTTACTCATTTTATCAAAAAAGTGATACACAGAAGAAGTAGTAAGTACACATGTAGTTACAAAAATACATAGGATTCGCTCATGATATTGGGTGAGACGAGATATATGTATATTGACAATGTTGAATGCGCTAGATCGTAATGTTGCCCATGGTCCCTGGTCATGGTCCCCAACATGCCAAAGAAGACCATCGAAGCACCCAATGTACAGAGCCCAGTTGTTAGTGAAGCTTTGTTTAGCGACATTTTATACATTTGTATTTTTAAATTGGCCTCCAAACAACAAACAATCTCTAATATTAAGTATTAGAGATTGTCGTTTGGAAAGGCCCCAACTAGCTCACGTACAAAGCTTCGTACTAATCCTGTATTCTTGTTATTGTTGCATTACGTAACAATTGTCCATTAAGTATTACGTAAGTCTAGTCCTAAAATATAATACAGTTATTTTTATAAAGAAGACTAGATATGATATAATCCTGTTATAGACCCCATTGCGTCTAGCTGTGATCTATTGCGGTCAATGTCAATACATTTGATATATTCTCTATGCCAATCCTACGCTGCCAATATTTCTAAGATCTTTATGGCTCTTGGATTATATATTACTGACATTACATCTTATTTTACAAGGATATGTTTAGTTTCTATGTAGAAAACGACTTGTGCGTTTTTTATTTAACTATTTTAAGGTGCCAACCTATTCTTATTAACATTTTTGCAGTATAAAAGTAGCAAACGTGTATTATACATGTTGGTGACTGGCCACTGTTGCCTGTCTGTAAAGATAACATTCCGATAAGATTACAGTCCTAACTGAAGTCCGCCACAGATATGCTGTGAGGACGAAGTTGTACGCCTCGGATAAGAATATCTCCACCCCCTAGAATCCAGCAGCGCCTGACACTACTGTTATAACAAGGCAAAATAAGATGTAGCGGTGATGCCTCAGGAATCGAACCACAAAGGGTCCTACTACTTTCGAAGTTCAACATTTAGTGCTTGTAGCATTTTAAACTAAAAACAAAACCGCTTATACCAAACAAACTAAATTCGTAAATATGTTAGTTAGTTAAAGCAACAAATTATGTTCACTCAAACATTTTACCGTAAATGCTTTAATTTTCACCAATTTCACCAAAGGCGTAATAAGGAAAGAGGTATGAAAATCATAAGAATTTCGCCTTCGTGCTTTGCTAGAAACTCGCACAATTATCCAATTTGGTGTAAAAACGGGCAAGTTGTGCAGCGAGCACGCAACGGACGCGGCACGCATGCTGCACGGCATGCAGTTAGAGTTAAACTTTTTAAATTGAAATATAATTTAAAATGTTCAACTATTACATTCGTACGAGCGCCGCAACTTGACCGGCAATTAAATACTTTTGCGAATACCGCAAATTATTTTTCTGCTTCACAATTTTTTGGTCCACATTTAATTTATGCCGTTTATTTTGTAATATACTTGTGAATGTTATAATCTAGTGTGACATGCCCAATAAGGCGCTATGTACATATGAACGTACATGTAAAGAATATAGATTTCCCGTCTTTGTATCTTTTTTTACTCGTTTTTACCTGACTGTGGAGGGTAATGTTACTCTAGCGCATGTGTGTATATCTCAATCTTTGACAAACCCCACAGCCCAAACGGCTAAACAGACTTTACATATGAGATGTCGTTAGATTCGTGTTAATTGTGAAAGTGATATGATATTGGAATACATCAGAAAAATTACAGTTTTATTAGAATATATTAATTTTGGTTTAGCGTTCCAACTCAGTCTTCAGTAACAACGGATATGTGGTTGACCTCAAATTGGACTCTAATCTTATCTGGGGTTGATTACAGATATGAATGATCGAAAGCAACCACTGGACTGGGGTGAACTCGCATGCTCGTTTGCTACATCTATATTATAAAAAAACAATATTCAAAAAACCACGATACAAAGAGGCAAACTTTATACATTATTTTGCCATTTTATCCTTATTACACTTTTTATAAAGTAACTAGCAAACCAAAATTTATTATAGGTACCCATATCAGTGCGTATTGTAAAGAAAAACTTTACAAACAACTACATCTTTTGAAACAGTCGAGGGAAAGACAAAACTTCGGAGTCCGCAGACGACACGCCTCGGCGAGTTCAATAAGTTGCGACAATCGGCAAAATGCGATTTTCTGCTAATAACTTCGAGGCGCTGCAACAGACAGACTGCAGTGCAGTGGAGTGTGCAGTCAAACTACGTAAAAAGATTTAAGTTCGTAAATACAAATAAAAATGTTGTATTTTTATACGAAGCCAGCGTATAATTCTACCATCGTAATAGTTAGAAGAAGAACAGAGCATTGTTTGCTGTATGCATATATATAGCTTTTTTATAAGAGAGGTAAACCTTGGAAAGGTACTCTGTGCCGTGGGAGCGAGACCACGTATGTGGGATTTTTACTTACTACACCTTCCCGGTGACCGTACAAATCGCTTAGTGGAGGACTCCGGGACGTCTAACGGGTCATATTTAGTGTCCTCCTGAGCACTACGCTCACCCACATCTACTGGTGTTTACGACGGTATGCAACCACACATACCGGCGTCCTTCCCGAGGTCTCTAGCCGGGCGGTTCGAGCTTATACGCTTACCGCCCGCAACCCCCGAAGCCACCTTTTAGTCCCCTTTTACGACGGGCAGTAGATACAGTAGCTTTGTTCTGGTCCTGATACAAAGGTACAGGGACCTGGTACAGGGAGAATCTATGTGTACGTACTTATTGCATATATAGCTATGCCTATGCTATTAAATTTTATCGACGTCGACATGTTCATTTGAACGAAAGTAAAGCCTTGAATGTAACGCAAAATGAGTTTCATGTCTAGTTCCGTTACTAGTCTAACCATAGACTTAAAATATTTAGAGTAATATATAGAGTGTATTCAAGGAAATAAAATATTAAAATAAGGCGTAATAGATACGCTGTAATAAAAGAGTTCTAAAAATGTAATTGTACATAGACCACTAAATTAAATTTTCATTTGTATCTACTGATGAAACTGTATAAACATTGAATTTATGATTATGAACAGACAAATTAACAAGTTATATTAGTAATGTTACTATTATGGTATCCATCAATTATTATTTTGAAATAAGAATTATTATCAAATGACAGTTAGAAAATTAAAATGAGAATAGATCCAAAACTATTTTAAACTCCAACATGTAATAAATTTCTTACTACTAACACTGCGTATGACGTTTCTATTCAACAATAAGTCTATGGAGGCATTGACATCGCACATAGAGTTTGTCTTGGACTTGCAAACAAGTGTCAGAGAGAAAGATTCACAATACGAGCGGCGGCGGCACGATATGAGCTTTATATTTGAACAAGAACTAACAGTTATTTGCATTCGTAAGTTTTGCTCGTAATTTATATGATTAGAGTCCGCGGCGAGTGCTGGCGGGCTGATATTGGTTTTGTCAGTTTTACTGCTATTTATGGGGTAAAAACCTTATTAATTGCTAAATGCGTGAAGTAATTTTGCATTAGAATCATGACTTTTGACGCATTAAATTTTTGACTTACTGACGTCTCTTTTTATGTGACAGAAGTAGCAAACGAGCATGCAGTACACGTGATGGTATGTGGCAAGTGCAGCCCAAGGAGATCTGTTACCGACCTCATATAAGATTAGAATCCTACCTGTCACAAATACCTTGCTGACACTGAGGACTTAGATGGAACGTCTGGGATAAGACACACGTATGAGGCGTCCTTCTTATTCTTCAGGAGTGGCATCTGTATCCTATCTGCATCCTATAATTGGCTTTATGCAGAATCTTTGTTCTATGTAAATTCGGTGACCAATTTAAGTGGAAAGTTTTATTACCTTTAAGTGGACTCCATGCTCGTTTCCTGCTTAAATATATTTTAGCTACTTCTAGGAAATAGAAACCTAATTTTCTATTTTAAAATTACAATCTTAAAACCTAGAAAATAGTATTGTGTGAAATCCCTACAGGCGGTTCCTGAGAACAATCTTATAAGAGTTCCCTTTGCACAGAACCTTAAAAAGACAGTAAACGACAAACTAGTTCTTCGTTCAACGGTCCCTAAGCCCTTAAGTTCCCTCAGTCCCATCTTACGACCACGGGGAGAGTGGCTCCGTTCTTTGTTAGAAGCCTATACGTTACTCTTAGCATATACATTCCCACTATAAAGGTAAAAGAGGGTACTGGCCGAGCAACATTTCATGTAATGGAAACAAACGAATGTGGTCCATTTGTTAACAAACGATTAGTGTCGCCTGTAATTGTAATTGTCGAACGTAGTAGAACGTGGTTGGATTAGGGAGGTACCACGCAGATGTAAATCTTGCGGAGGATAGATTTGGATGCTGGATAACTTACATATGACCCGACCGTCTTAGTTCGAGTGGCAACGCATCTATGGTAAATTTCAAGTAGAATCTCTATTCTTTGTTTAATTTGATACAGTCGTCCACCGGCGGCAGTACCACTCACTTATCATCAATTGGACTTCAAGTTAGTTAGTTATTGTCTATGTAATATAGAATATAAAAAAAGAAACCACTCCTTACCGACATTTTGTCGCTGTCGTGTCGTGATCGTGGTACGTGTGAATGAGTTAATCTATTAAAAATCGAAGCTGGAAGCGTTAATATCGTTTGGTTCAATCGACAGATTTTTGCAGCTTCTTCCTCAGTGCTTCGTACTTTAAAAATAATTCTAAAATTATTTTTCAATGGAACTCTCCAGGCGATATCTTCACTCGTTCTTTTCATGGTTTTATAAGGATTTATTTTATTAAAGCACGCTTCTTCTATAAAATTGTCCTTTGGGAATGTCAAATGTACAGTAGAATTCTCGGAAGGATTATCGTATCTATTTTTTCTCCTACACTATTAGTCTAGTCAACAAGCTCAAAAGCTTAAAAATGAACATAAATGTCACAAAGATATGAGAGATGATTGAATGATACATATTGATATGTAACGGGTACTCACGATACGAAGTTTACGAACGAAGAAGAACGATACGAAGTACCTAAAAAAGAACCTAATGTAGCACCTACCTGCCTACGTAAAAAGATACCTAAAAAAGAAAAACGAACTAGACGTAGGGCAGATAGATTAATCTACCTACCTACCTATCGTGAGTACCCGTTACATATCAAAATGCACCAATTCCGCGAAAATATTAGCCTAAAATCATGCATGATTGAATGAGTTTCAATTCCTATTGGCGCACAGAAAAATGTATCTTCAGGTTTTAAATTTTTTAACAAATTAGGAAAAAGAAGAATTTCGATTTTCCAACAATAACTTAAAAACGACTTAAAAACTATTTTTTATAATTTTAAATTATCGCTAAACATTAGTTTTTTGCGTCCGTTACTTTATACCACATAAAATAATTGTTGAAGTACTTTATACCACATAAATAAATAAATATTCTTTAGGTATATTTTTCTGCACGCAATCCGGAATCGGACAAACTAAGTCTCGTTTAGGACCTTTATAACGTTTTTAAACTTGTTGACTAGACTAACGTTTACATGGTTATTTTCATGCGCATTCTAATTAGCTCCCGCCAATCTTCAAAGAGCAGCTAAGCATTTCTATAAAATAAGACGTATGTAAAACGAGGGATAATTTTATGAGCCATGAATAAAGTTCATTAAGAGCTTAATGGGTCCCGCGTATATGCAGTGAGTAAAAAGACCAAGACATTATTACCCGAGCTCATTTTCTCCGCGGAACCAAAAAGGTTCTATAAACAGGCGAGTAATAAGCCGCATTATAATCCTATTCAAAATTTCACAGCGTGACCGGAAGTCGGCGGCCGGAAGCGAAAGCGGCCGACAGATGGCGCCGTTTCCTCTTATTGCTGACCGCGGTACAAAGCCCACCGCTTTATATTCTAGGCAACGTTATTCCTACTCCAGACACACCAATGTAAACCTTGTTACCGCGATATTAGAGTGATACAGCCGCAAGGTTAACATTGTTACGCTTTTGAAATGAACGCAACTAGTTTACAATGCAAATTTAGGTGTTCGTCCGAACAGCATTAAAATGAGCTTTATTGTCTCGAGATAGACATTACGGGGGACGTGTGGTGTTGATGGCAGTGTTTAAAATATGCAAGTAGCTCCGAGACGGGAGATTTGCGAGTCGCGTTGATTTAATGGAATTCGTGGAGACAACGAAACCTTTTTAGTCCGACGGCTGCGCTCCATGTCCCGCTGTAATAAGTCATGTTGTGATACTAAATTACTATTTATATATTGATATTTATTAGAAATAGAAATTTTAAAACCGAATATTAGTTTTTCGGGTTTCTAGATGAATCCTTACAAGGTGATCGTTACAAAATTAATTAGGAAACGATGTCTTCAGAACACATGACTTATTTCATTTATAAAGAAATACTAAAAACTCATATTATCCAGGTTTAGAACCAGGTTTGAATTTTTATGAATGTAATATATTTTTCTGCTTAAATTTCTATACTTTTATATATTTTCTAATTTAATTTTCTCTTTATAAATTTCTATGTATTTTACGCGGCGGTCGATCTCATTTGCTATTATTTTTAGGCTCCCTACTAGGCTAGGCAATATATTTTAGTTAAAAAATACGTTAATATGTCAAACACTCGCATCAAAATATACTCATAAAACTTCTGGCAATTTTAAAATTTATTCGAGTGTCGAAATTAAAAGCTTCAAATCCCAAAATATGGGTGTTACATCGAGCACTCTACAGCCAAGTGTAACGACACCTCGTAGCGATTATGTGTATGACATATTTATATGAGAGCTCTCGGCTTCCCCGGGGCACCGTAGCGCGTTACGTCGTAGGCTTTCACGTAGGCGCTACGAGCTACCAGGAGCGTAGCGGAATGGAGACATTTTATTAAAATCTTTCTCCATATTGATGTTGTCTACCTCTGATTTCTAAAGTTCTTAATATACGATATATTTAAAAAATAATCAAGAAAATAGTATGTAGCTGAAACATTGCTATTGAGTCTTTATGAATAGTGGTTCGTTTATTTCTACAGATACAAAGCGTGTTAGTCGCGTGCTTTAGCAGACAAATTCTTCTATACAATGTGTGTTCATATATTTACTGTTACACAGCCACGTGAGCGTAGGTTGTATCCATCAAAATTATAGTAAAAAATAATATGATTTGATTGCCTACTGCGACTCATGTCTGGCACGTTCAATGTAAAAAAAGACGTCAAAAGTCAAGTGATAGAATATTTTCGCCCCATTAAAATATTTCTGCAAATAACTTAAGCATTTTAGACATATATTGAAACTGAATCTGCGTGCGGCTATGTTTATCCTATGTACTTAGCAAAGTGGTTATAAATAACACATTCTCTCTTTTACTACTTTTAATTGCAAATTTTGTTACCTCTTGTTATTGTAATTAACACATTTAAGATAATTGACATATTTCAGACAATACTATTACATCGTTTCACACACGCTTGGAAATAAAAATATCATTATGTTTTACTCGTATTGCAATGCAAAATTACATATTATTATTTTTCAATTTTTTATCAATCCATCTAATCCAAAAATATTGTACGCTAAAAACTAAAGTGCCATGTCTACATTTCGCGGCTGGCGCGCGGTCTCAGCTGATGGGAGCAGGTAGCGCCAATATCTGTGATGGAGTACTTGTTACGCACACTCGGGGAAAACACTTTCAAATATTCAGCGCTAAAAGAACAACGCGCGACTATGCTTACGTGGTGCGGTTTTTAAGGAACCGCTAAAAGTGGTTAGTGCAATGAGATTGAACAAACAAGGCGAGCAATATGCGCAATGAGACTAAATAAATAGGCCGTGTATATACAATATGATTAAGGAATAATATTTGTATAGCTTTGGTGTATTATTCGATTTTTTTTCAAATCAAATCCAATGTTTTTTATTGTGGTAAATAGGTTATAATAGTTCATAATTAAATAGAGAGGTTTCTACATTTTCCTGCCACAAATGGACATTTTTATTTACATTTTTTGATGTTTAATGTTTTGTAATGCCTTTCCTATAGTTGTATTTGTACCACATAAGTCAAATTTATAACGTTATAAATAATATCATTTAATAATAAACTTTTTATTTATGAGTATTTTTTTTGGTATTATGTATTATTGATCGAAACAAGTGGTATATTCAAATTATTTAAACAATAATTTACATTCAGAACATTTAACCAAAAAAAAAATACGTCCTATTAATAATTATTATTTTTGCTACCCGTGATAAAAAATGTGTGATATTATTATCTGGGTTTGATTACAGATGTTCAAGAGCGGCAGTTGCCACCTACCATCAGGTGGACTGCACGTTGCTCTGCTACTTCTAACATATATATATTTTTGTTATAAAACTCTCCCTGACTGTACGTCAATATTCGCAAGTTGTTACTTTGTGCGAAGGTGTCGGCGCATTCCCGCGCGTGGCCCCCGGCGCCACTGCGAGCGCAGCCGCGGTATTCGCCTGTTCAATTACCTCGCCTCCTTACAACGGCGGAATAATAGGCAATACTTATTACTAGCAGAAAAAAGATAGTTGCTGCACTTAAGATATATCGTTATTCATACGTACAACAATAATTCTAGGGTGCTTAGAAATGATAAAACTTTGTCTTTTAACTGTGTCCGGCAGTCAAATTTTAAAAGACCACTTAATGTGATTGGTTTTTATGTGTGATTTCACGAAATCAGCTTCAAGGATTTGGGTAAAGTTTTCAATTTAAATAATGTTTTTACATTCTAAGTTTGGCTAGATAGACGTCACAACCAAAACGGTTTTAATGCAAGCAATTAAAATGATCTTCTTTTAGCGACATCGTCGTTAAACCATTACTGTCTCACTTCTATGCACGGGTCTTTATAGTTACAGCCATAGTCCACTTTGCTAGCTAAATACGTATTGCTAAACCTTAATTTTTTTTTAGAAAACTCAATTTGGTAAATTTTCTTGCGATGTTTTTTCAATCATCGGTATAGCAAGTGATCATTTATTTGAAGAAACAAAAGTGCACTCCTGGGATTCTAACTTCGCATCTCCGATTAAAAGACCGAATTTCAACCACTAAGCTATCCCTGCTTTTCTGTTGCTATTCATTCAAAAGCAACAAAAAATCGAAACCACGCCAACAAAAATTTCTACCATCTTAAAATATCCGCATTATTATGCATTATTACCTACCAAAACTACAAAACGCAAAACATAATAGGCAATACTTTATCAAAGTTCCAAAGTACTCGTGTCCTGATTTCCCTCCATAAATAACGGTGCATGTACCTGCCCGCGGCTCCGTCCGTCTACACAGCTCATTGCAACTTTGTTCTCTAACTTTACGTGTTTTAATCTTATTTGCTTTAGATTGTAGACTTAGGAAGCTGTTCTGGTCTTTTTGGGAATAAACAGCTCAGAAATGGACGAAGTTTTGCAAACAAGTATACTGGGAAGCGAATTTTTAATAATATGCTGAAGAACCCAATCAGAGTTGTGGAATGGGATATTAAAATAAAAAAAGCTTGATGAATCATTTATAGCTGTTGTTATTCTAGCTAATTGTTTAGCAGATTTTTTTCAAAATGTAAGATGGTAGCCACAGCCCGTTTATATGTATTTACAATTTTCATGTAGTAACTAGCTATGTTCCGCGGTTTCGCTCGCGTTCAAAAATGTAACATGTACATACAATCAAAATTTTATATCTTCAGTTTCGGTCCGTTATCCTTCATAACAGCATCTATCTGGCAATTAAAGTCCCGTCAAAATCGGTCTAGCCTTTTAAGTGATTAACCAATACAAACAGACATACATTAAAAAAAAACGTGTTATAAAAGCAGTTATTTTGACGTTACACACAGACATGTCTAAATATTTTTCTGTATAGATTACAGCAAATGAACCCGACTGAAATTAAATTATTGTCGTGCATCGACATCTGTAAAACTGAAAGCGTAGCTCGAAATTATCTTTATCGGGTATGATCTATCGGAGTACGATAGGATATTGGATTGGATATTATGAAATACTCTGGCGATAATCTGATAAAAATACAGATAAAAAATTTACAGTTACATGAATTACATCGGTATAAGTAACTAAAATGAAATTGACCTTACGAAGTTCCATATGGGCTGTCATTTTCAAATGTTTTTTAGTTGTCTGTCTGTATATCTATGGATTAAGGTTTATTTATATTTATAGACGTAGTGTACCCGACCCATGCCGTTGTAAAAGTGCATTGTCCTATACATGCATTGTATTAACATATTTGTAGCTACCACCACAGACACGGCTCGGCGCGGTAAAGAAAAATGTTATTTTCATTGCTACGGTTCCTGTCTGAATCTATGTTGTCTGTCCTAAATGTGTCTAGATATAAACGAACCCTTAGTATTGAAAAATACTTAAAAATATTTTTGCAAGACTTGTTCACAAAATTAGAAAACTTTAGTTAACTAAAACAATTTTGAAAACAGGATAATTTTTACACATTCGGTTACACTATTGAATATAGCCCATACCCTATTAACGAACAGAGGTACTCGTGTACATAATAATTGAAAAATGAGCCAATATGTTGTATATATAAGCCAGTTTAAAAAAGTAAAGTGGGATTAAATTATTTTTATATATCACGACTTTGCCAGAAAGAAGGTTTAAACATATTATTAAACAAACTCTGAGTAGGAGAGCCTACTATAAAGCAAGTGATTATTTGGATGATAAAACTGTGTGGTCTGAAGTAACTCCAGCTCCGCTT
>DWRA01002842.1:0-13138 GCA_018250295.1 Spathilepia clonius
AACGGCTTGTCTCTCAAACGATCGACTTTGAAAAAAAAAGGTTTCAGAAACCTCAATGTCATTTTTGAAGACCTTTCTATGGATACCCCACACGTGTAGGTAAGATGAATTTTTTTTTGGGTGTCAGTTCCATGCCATACATGGAAGGCCCCCTAAATTTAATATATATTTAATTTTTGTACATAATTCGGAATACACTTACCTATCGAGTTTCAACTTTGTACTCTTGTTTCCGAAAAAAGTGGCTGTAACATACGGACAGACGAACAGATGGATAGACGGACAGACCGACAGACGGACGGACTGACAGACATGACGAATCTATAAGGGTTCCGATTTTTGCCATTTGGCTACGGAACTCTAAAAAGGCCTTTAAAACGAAAATCATTGTGGTACAACTAAGGCAACATCACCATAGTTCTACCTTCTAAAAACGATATCAAGCACTGCTGTGTTCATGATTAAAGAGTGTGGCGAAAGAGATCTAAAAGGCATTCCGGTTTCGTTCTTACAGGTAGCAACGCTTGTTAAGGCCATGAAAAGACTCAGACTATTCTATTTGTGCTTGATTATAATTGATTGATATAAGTGACAATAACTTACCATAAGGTGGACTGAGTACTCGTTTGCTACATTAATTTCACAAACGAATATAATTTTTTTAGTTTTTTTTACCCAATAAATATTATTTTCTTACAATTTTATATTTTTCCTACCTATTTGTTGGAGGTGTAAAATATCGCCGTAAGTGGTACTGTATTTATTTAAGTAGTAGGTTTGAAAGCGGTAGAACCCTTTATGGCCCGACTCCAGGGGGAACATCACCACAACTATTTCTGCCTCACTAGAGTAGTGTTAAACGCTGCTGTTTTCTGGTTCAAAGGGTGTAGTAAGGGAAACATACTCATCCGAGACATTCCAACTTAGTCCTCAAGGTTAGCCACGCATCTGTGGTCGACCTCAGGTAGGATTCTAGTCTTATATGGGGTGGAAGATTTGATATAAATTGCATTTTGTCGTGTCCCCAGAAGAAAGTATCTTCTTTGAACAATTTTTATGCCTCATTAAAAATGATGTCGCCGTGAGTTTGAGCTGTTATCCGATAGCAGCATGTGTATCGGATCTCCGCCGAAATGTGCTGTATCAATGTACGGCAAAAAATGAAAAGGACAAAAACATTTTTATGTTAAATTTTTGGGTCCCTTGAACAATTTCATGTACGCTGGCACCGTATCGTGGCCTCATGATAGGATATTGATTACGGAGTGCTTTATGAAGTTTTTGCTAAACTTATTTTTCTGAACGATATGTTTGTAACTACACTTTTTAGTGTAAACATGCATATATTTTTTATATTTGCTGTTAACTAGGTGTTCTACCTGAAGAACCCTCTTACAGTATACGTAGGACGTGGAACGTAGTTCTTCCCGAGGTGGTGCCAAAATGCTATGACATGATGACTGTGTTGGGTATGATATTTTTAAAAGGTGGTAGACCCAATATGATTCAACCGGGGAGGTACCACCACCACACCTATTACTTATATAAAGCACTTCTTCTGTTTCAGTTTTCGGTGAAATAGTATGAATGCCGGATCACTTAGTCCTCAGAAGTTGTTGCAGATTACAGATGTCCGTCGACAAATATTCGGCTCCTTTAGTGCTGCAAATACCCACATATGACGTGAGAACTATGCATCAAATAGTCCTATTTCAACAAAATAAGTCGGAGTACCTATCATTATTATAAGCAACTGAGAAACATCTATCAAATTATTTGCCCAAACGTCCAATCGTACAAGTACAACAAAATATCTAATTTATTACGACTTCATCCTTCAGAGTGTCATACACCAATAACAGCTACAATTGGCAAACAACGAGTCACTGGCCACACAATGGGAACGTCACTTCGTTTTAGAAAAGCTACACCGCTGTTTGTTCAGAGTGTTTAATCAGGGGATGACCTTCGTGCCGGTGCTGATCCGCGAGCGTTGATAAATCACACGAATATAAACATGGGGCTGTTTGCCCTGTAAACCCACACCGCATTGAGCAACGTCTTTTGCCGCCCCTTTTGGGCGCACTGGCAAAGCCCTTGGAGTCTGAAGCTGGCATGCAATGGCTTTTTAAACAAACACGCCGGTGCCAATGTAATTTATTCAGATGAATCTTTTGAAACATACAGGTTTTAGTGTTCCGTTTAACTGGAACTAAGTTTATTTTAGTGAAGTATTTTTAAGCAACAGTTGCAAGTAAAGACCTTGCTTTTTTTAAACTGTTGTTCTGTATATACTTCATAATCCATTGATAACTATCGTAAATGCCACAAGATCTCAGCCAATTTATAGGAGGGTACATCACTACTCTCAAATCCGTAAATTATTATAAATTAAACTTCTTGCTTGAGGTAACTTCTTAAGTACCACTTACCTTGAGCAAAGAATTGATTTCTCATCTCTTCTGTAAAATAAAAATGCAAATAGATATTTTGAAAAGAAAATCCTTGTCACGTTCCATGCTTACATCTAAGCACATATTACTTTATACCTATGTCAACGTATTCATCAACTGCATAACAGTTACAAAATTACATTATTTTTTTGATAGTTTGGATAACGTTGATTGGACTTTAAAGACAATAATATACTGTACTTTCTTACTCTTTTCTCCTGGATTCCCTATTTTTATAACATTTCAAAGGACGAAGTTCGTCATCTCACGGCGGACGAATCTAAAATAATATACAATGTTGGCGCTAGTTAATACCATTTTTATACAATCGATGTTAGCTAAACGCAGAAAAAACTAACTTCAACTCAGTTACACGGCTCAGTAAGTAATGTTGCGAGAAAATCGCTTCCGAATGCACATATCGACTAACACCTTTTTTGTTTCAATCATACGAATAAATTGTACACAGACACAAATATCGTATCTTATTTTATATAGAGATAAATTACTTAAATGCATGTTATTGAATGCTAATATGCATACTTATATAAGTATTATATAATAATAATTATATATTATAGGCATATGCCTATGAAACATAATTTTATAGCGAAACTCGATAGTGAAAAAAGGTAAAATTTTACATCAAACAGTCTTGATGTTATGCGTGATTTTCATGTATCTACCTAAAATCAAGATTTAATAGGAAAGGAATTATATTGAAACCTATTATAATTGTGCTACTGCCTTTGCGGCTTAAGTTACGGTATCTGAATGACTCATGGTCTCTAAAATATAGCTTTATGAATATTTTATAAAACAAAAAAATGCAATGGCAGTGGTATGATAGTTGATCTATTAAGAGTTCTACCATATATAGGTAAATATCTGTATTTACTAGGTCTGCCTAGACGGATAAACATACCAATACACCGGCTAAATGAATTGACAAAAAATATCGGCAAAACCATCTTTAATTAACGCACACAGAAAATGGGCAATCATTCGTTTGTAGAACCTATTTTGCACATGACATTTTTATTCGCACAGTTAACGCGAAAATGAAGCAAGTGACGTGTTGTTTATCGCCCCCGTTTCCAATAACGAGGTGATTTTAATGAATCTCGAATCTGTTTGACGATAAAAAAGCGTGCCTATTTTTACATTTTCGTCGCGACCGGCGCGGGCTTAATCGTTAGTTGCTCATTATTACCGTGACAATGGGAGGCGGTGCGCAGTTAGGTATTAGAAAGGCAGCTTTCCCTAATGACATCCCGCGACGCCTTGCGTCTACCGCTGGTTATTTTTACCGAATAACTCTTTGTTCGCCAGAACGTTCAATTATTCCACCTTTCAAACCGCGCAGTCCCGGATAACTGAGGACACTAATTAGAGCCATTTTACTATGAGGATTAAGTTAGACTTTTACGTAATAGAAACTAATGCGTATAGTCCAAGTGATTTCAAGTGGTCACCGCTAGCAGCTGTGGCTATAAACTAAAACGTTTACGTTCACGAACTAAGCTATTCATGACACAATTGCATTGCAGTCATTGATGGTGTAACTGGTAAGGGCACTCCTTCGGAGTAATTCAGGACATTTTTAATTAACACCTTTTACCACCGTTTACCTGACGGTAAGCAGTCTCTCTCAATATTACATCTCTAATCAACTACAAATAATATAAAATTAAAAAACATGCCCAATTTCGCCTATAGATCTAGGAAAGCCGTGTAAACTCTCATTTTAATATTGTTGTAGTTAAGAGCGATGAATATTCAAAAGGTGTTTAAGCGTCAATATTGGAAAACCTATAGACTTTGTATTTCACTCTACGATATTACTAAATAATTTTCGGCGAAAACCAACTCATCGAGACTCGTTCTTTTTAGAAGTAGGAATGCGAGGAAGCTTTTTCCACTTTGTTAGGAACGCTACTTACTTAGATAAGTTAACGATGACGACTGAAACGGGCTTTAATTCACCATCCGAATTACAGAAAATGAACAACACGAACAATATATTTCAGTTCTATCTGTACTTTTTAGATAATTCATTTTCTATGCTCATAATTATGCATAAAATGTTTTTGTATAGAAATAAAACATGAGTAGGTAACACATACTTGTAAAGATATTATATACACGAAAAGATTTATATTAATTTGTAGTTTCTTGACGAGTGGGAAGGATTCGTTTTTAGAAAATTATATATATACATACAATAAACTACAAAAATCCTAAAACGTTGGGAATGATGCATGCGTGCGCGTACGGACCTCTTATGAAATCTCGCCTGCTATACAAAATGACGGTACGTTTGATTATTCACATTTATTTGTATAAAAAGCGAATTGCTACTTAGTTTTGCATCCATAGACAAAGTAATCAAACAGACTCCTAATGTAAAATAAAATGCTGTTATTACATCAGTCGTCTACTTGACTGATGTAATAACATTATATATTATATTAAATATATAATATATTAAACCGTATATTAAACCCCAACTATGAATATTATTAGATTCCTTAAAAACGTTTTGTCCGTTTGTCTCAGCCAATCACCGTGCAGAACTAGCCAATTAGCGCGAAATCTCTGCCCACGCACACGACGTCAAGAATATGAATAAACTCATATCAAAAATTATATCATACAATGAGTCTATTCTTACTTCGTCTATGTTTATATCTAATGTTTCACACATTGTAAGTATGTCAGGCGAACCACATAAAACCTTATCGTACGCTCCTTATTCAGAAATATGACCGTAATTAAAATTAATGTTATCTCGTTTTTAATAACCAAATTCCACAGTGATATTCGAGATACCATGGCTACTTAACATTGCGCTTGCGCATAATTAGGTAACCTAACTGTATTCGCCATCTTGCTGAATACTTCAAACGCACGCAGTAACGTATAATTGTGATTATTTTAATTAATTAAAGACAGAAAATATTCATTACTATTGTTATATTTAAACGAGGTTGCTAAGAGTACCGCAAATAGGTTTTACTCTATAAAATTTGAATACGTAATTTTAAAGAGAGAGCCGATATCTCGAAGTTTATCATGACCATTTTACTTGATTATGCTAACAGTAGCTGTATACGAGCAAGTTTCCATGAATTAATGTATATAACGTATTCGGTGAGCTCGCATGACGCGTGGTTGTGACCTAAGCCTAGTGAGGTGGCATGAAGCCAAATATAGGTAACGTATTGTCTATCAATACGAATCATTTAATGGCTTGGAAATTGCCTCTCTATTATTTCGTTTGTGGAAAACGCTTGATTGAATTTAGGATACCCATACAAAATTGTAACTAAATCCGTTGAGGATTTCATTTTTATAGTACCTATTTAAAAAATAAAAATGCAATATTCGTATAAATTGAGTCAGTAGCGATGTAAATAATTAAAAGTACCTATCTCTTTTCTTTCTTCTTTTACAAAGATACGTCAATAGATGAATTGTTTGTCGAATGTTTGCTATATTTTCTTAGGATTCCAATTTCAAGCATTTTGCCATTTGATAAATGAATTTAATATATCCAAAGTCGGGGTTCACTGCAATAGAAAATTCATTATTAGAAAATACCGATACTAAGGGAAGTGCAGTGGAATTGTGTGCATTCCGTCAAATGCATTGTCCGGTACTGCAGTTTATTATTGTGGTCGATAAATAGTTGTACCTACTTCATAATTACTAGATATTTTTTGTTTGTATCATCAACATCGACAAAATCATATCTACAATTATATTTAACGATTATAGAATACAATGCATTGTTAGTTCTGAAAACTGTGTCGAACCGTCCCAAAAAATTTAATTTAGGTTTGTATTTACACTCTTAAAAACAATACGGTTTTCCATAACATCAAAAAGGTACGCGATCCGCTCAATTATATAGGTAAATGCAATAGTAGTGTCCAATTAATTTGATTAGTGAGGGAGCGAGCTAGCCGGAAGGTATTAGCGGATGATCTGATACAGTGCGACATAATCGCAGTAAAAAGATTCACTTTTTACTGCGATTATACCCAGAGTTATAAGCAATCGATTCCTAACGCTCTGTGTATCAAAGGCAAGAAGTATCTACGGTACATGCTCAAAAATTTAGGGGGTGCATCAAATTATTTCAGCCTGGGTTCGCTCGACCACAAGTTACCCCATCACCTCTCAGAACTACTCGATGCTCTAGTATTTCAAACAGCTATGTAAGGAAATGTTTGTAATTAACTATAACCGCATGATGCCTTTGCAACCAGAGTTGAAGTTGCGAGCAAATATTGAATTTCCTCGCACGAAATTAATTCAAATAATGAAGTTGTGTAGGACTGACTTAAGACTTGACTGTATTTAAAGCTCATGTTTTATATGTATATATGAGTATATGAAATCAATAATTGTATATTCCGTATGTCTTGCGAAGAATAGGTACTGGTTATTGGTAAAACAGAAGACGGTGAAACAAATGCGTTAAGTATCTTATTTACTTCACTAGCTCATTGACTTATACAATTCATCATTTTATAAGAATTTTGTACTTAAACTAAACTTGTTCCTGTGCTTTTAGTTCAAACTATTGCTTTTGAATTTTCAAAAGTTATGCTATCATGCTATAAATTCAAGCTGATTATTGGTTAGTGCCTAGGTAGCTACTAGATCTCATCCAGATTTTTGGCAGCAAAGATTCCGAAATCCTTTTCCGATTTTAAAATGCAAATCCACAGAATTTAGCCATGGCAATTGAAAAACTGGAATTGAGTTCCGAAATGGTTCTACAAATTCTGAAACAATTCTACGTATCCAATGGGCGTTTTATTTTTAAATGCCTATAAAGCTATCGATGTACTGTCTCATACCATCTATTTCTACTCTGCCAGTGTTAAATGGACAATGTTCAGCATGGATGCAATGTTAAATAAACATGAAAACCTTTTAATTGTTTATACTCTATCTGTTCGGTAAATCTCTATTATATGCTTAATCAATATTTTGCTGTAGTCAGCTGCATAAATGCAAGTAAGTTTAAAAATATACGTCAATGACTTTGAAAAACCAAAACTACACTGCATTATAGTTTTGGCTTTAGACTTTAGTCTGCGGCAACTGTAATTTTAAGGTATCAATGGAAATTTTAATTGGCAAACTTTTTCTTCTGCACACAGCATACGCGTTTTTTATAAGATATAAGTAGCAAACGAGATTACAGCCCACCCGATGGTAATGGCTCACGGACATCTATGAATAGGTTCTATGTGAAGTTCATGACAGATGCGTTACCACTCCTTAGGAGTAAGATGGTCGCCTCCTATGAAAGTCAGCTTTACGTTCGTTTCCCACTGTTGGTAAGTACTTTCTAGGTAGTGACATCCTTCATTTACTTCAAAAACATTTAGAGTTGTCGTTAGTGTGCCTCATTGATATTATATAATAGTGGAGCAGCTTTTTTCTTAATAAAACAGGAACATTACGTGCTGATTGCTTGTTGTAGGTACATAAAAACATATGGATGTGGAATAGATAATTAATTTACTGTTAGTTTGTAAAAATGCAAGTATTTACCGATATCTATCTATATAGTTATAGGTTGTTGGAAATTGAGAACATGAGTAGGCACTTCCGTAAAACAGAGATGTTATTATGTAAATGATGTAATTTACTAAATTGAAGCGAATTAATATATTTACGTATTTCATTATAGGAACATTGAAGTTAATTAAGAAATCGTTTTAAGTACTCAACACCAGGTAAAGATAATAACATTTTCGCTGAAATAAACAAAAAATAAGTTTAGCTATTTATTTTTGAATGCCTATTAAGGGGAAAATTTCTACCTAAAAGAAAAGCAGATGAAATATACCGTCTCAACGCGATAAATACATACTGTTTACTTCGTTTACTTAAATTGTTTTTCGGTGTTATATTTATCGATCAACCAACAAATAGGGTATTATTACAAAGAGTAATACAATTTATAAGAATTTATGGATAAGTAAAGGTGTAGTATAGAACTTTCGTCCCTATCACAGGAATTACTCACGTATACACAGGTACTTACTGAAATAACAAAAATACTTAATGACAAAATATTGTTTTTAATAACCACGTAAGTATATTCCTAATCATTTTGAATGACCATGTTATGTGCATTTTGTTTGACATAATTATGGAATAGTTATTATTTGTAATAATTTTTTTACTACCTTGCAATACAATATCTAATGGGTAATTGATATAATTTATATAGAATACACAACAATCGTTGACTGTTCCGAACCGCCAAAGTTTCAAACAATGTCTGATGAGCACGCTCACCGCCATCTATTGTCGCTCAAACTAACTAACCTGCATTGCATTTTATCTCGACCGGTCTTCGGTGGGACGTGTTAAATGCAACGGCCGACAAACCCGCTTCGCGTCAATATTGACACAAAATCCCATAATTTCAACCGCCACGCACACAATAGATTTATAAGATAAACAGAGAGTAAAACGACTGTAAATACGATTGACAACATTTTAATATATGGTCTTATGTTTACTTTGGGTTGGTTCGCTCTGTTATGCCTACATGCGTTAATGCTGTACCGTGAAATCATTGTTTTTTGTAGGCTCTGGAGATTAAATATGAATAAAAGGACAAAGCGCTGGAAACATATTGTGTTTTTTTCAGCCCGAGTTGACTTAGTAAGCCTGTGGGATTTTGCATTTCGGCTTTCCGCGCTTCGTTAAGTATCTGCGTTTTTACGTGTGAGAATTTATTATTTTTTTTAGGTCGCGGTCGTTAGTGAGTAAACTAAATACGAATACATACGTGGAGGTTTTTTGTTTTAAACGTACAACGTACTTTTAGAGAATAATTTCATATTTACTTGTAAACGATAAATAATTTGACTTTTTGTAGCAGCGGCCAGCGGATATACATAACAATTATATTTCCGCACATTTTATAAACAAAATTAGATTATGTTAAGTAGAATTAAGAACAAAACACGAACCTGTAACATTCTCCGTAGATAGATATGTATTTATTAATAAAGGAATTAACGTACTTAAAAGTTAACTTTTGGTAACCTTTAGGGGATACAATTTTTTCAAACAGAGTTATATAAATGTAAATCTCTATCAAATGCACTAAATATTATAAGTAAGTTGAAATAGGTTCCAGGACCCAAAATTACAATGAATGACTCGGAGCTAACCGTTATTTACATTTGATCCGTACAACAATAGTTTTTTGACAAAAAAATAATAATTTCAAACTACATTTTATATGTCAACTATACCTTTGGTACTTAATAAGTTTTGTTATAATACCCGTCACATATACTATTATACTAATATCAAGGTAGAGTTAAATCGTTTGCAGAAAACGTAATAACGAAAAGCAGACGTAATAACTCGAACTTCCTGCTATTATTCCATTTATTAATAATTTCATAAAGGTGTATTATAACTCAATGCATTATTATAACCAAAATTAGAACAGGAAATGTCTTTTTCAGACGAATATAATTTGTCGTAAAATGCGAGCTGCGACAAATATCAGATGGAGGCAATTTACGACAAACGTCATATCGCATCACGTTGTGACAGAATCAAAAAATTACATGAGCGTGAAGCGAAAGAAATTGCAAAGGTTCGCTTACGTGTTTTTGAAAGGTGAGTACTTTACGGACAGTATTATTCTGTACACACCTGAACAAATTCAAATCGCCGTCAAAGAGCGGATTTTAACAGTTTCTGTTTACAGATTACCCTATTGACAAACAGACTTCAAAGCAGGTAATATTCTACGGAATATTAATGCTATTAGTGTAGATTTTACCGGATGTGAGCCGGTGCCAAATTCGACATAAATGCTCTATATCTTAATACGACGGCTAATAACTTTGCAGTGTTGATGGACAGTAAGCGATTCGTACAATAAGTAAGCTAAGGTAAGCTTTTTTATATGATGTAAGTGGCAAACGAGCGTACAGTCCACGTAATGTTGGGTTACAACTGCCGTGGACATGTGTAATTGACCCTAGATATACTTAGAATCCTACCTGAAATTTGCCACGGATGCGTTGCTACTCCTAGGCTAAGTCTGAAAGCCTCGAATAAACGTGTCCTTATTACCAAACCCCACAATCACATCACAATCACAAAGTGTTCTGCCACCTAGGAACGCCGAAGTATGCGTGACGCCTTAGATCGATTTTTTTAAATGAAATGTTATGACCAAAAGTCCATCTGCTAAGTAATTACTGGAGTTCATCAAATCTTTGTCAAACCCAGTCTTATTTAGACTTGAGTACAGTAGTTAGGGTACTCTGAAAGGAGTTCAATTTTAATTTCTCCTATCTATCTTTGGGGACTAAGTAGGAATGTATCGCGCTACTAAGGCTTCCCACATCTAAGTGATGCTAGTTGTATTTTGTTAAGCCGTTCCATACTTACAACCGCGTATGTTGAAAACCCTTCAGGATGCATACTAATCTACCAATCTTACCACTAATTGGAATATTCGTGACTAGAAATTAAACGAAAATGTATAGAAAATCTTCATGCGTTGGATATTTCAGTCTATTTTTAGCTAACAACATCACTCGCTAAATATCGTCTACTTGTAATATGTAGGAACAACTGTACAAACAGAGACACGTTGTCAATGGAATATTTTTGCAGTCTACCGATGTTAAGTGGCCATTGAAGCCACGGACACCTGCCACTAAATCCAAGCAGCAATTGTACCAAAAGTTGATCACAGATGTGTTATTACCCCAAAACCCCATCTTGGTATGTAAAGTAAAATACAAATAAATTGTACAAAAGTACTTCAGTATAACAAAACATAGGTACTCACATAATCCTAGCTAGATACTATTCTATCTTAGGCACAACACAAATTAACTCACTCATAATTTTGTCTTGTTAAAAATTAATTAGTTCTACATAGTTAGTATCTTTATAACTCATGATGTTTTATTAAGTAGTCTAAATACTCACAAAGGCAGTCGTGATTATAATTAACATCAACATTTTTATTATAATTTTCATAAATATTTTAAGTCATGACCACGCTTAGGCCTCGTTATAGAACACTTTCATTTTTTTACTGCTATTTATACTCAAGTTCGGCTGTCAACATTGTATAAAATTAACTACCTAGGTGCTTCTTTATTATAACTCATAAACCAGAAAGCTAACGAACCTAAACCTATGATATGTGTGGGCTTTGGGTTTTTCACACGACGGTAATAAAGAAGTAGATTTTGTTACACATTTATCAGACGCAAAGTTAGGCATTTCGTATTGCGAGGCGGGTTCAAGCGTAAAATACTAATACTGACATATAGCATAGCATCAGTCATTTAAAGAGTACAAGGCGTAATTACGATATAAGTAGTAATGAAGTTCCTCCGTAAAATTGACATATTTTTTATAATTGAGATTTTTCGCATATTGCGAAATCTAGTTTAATTTGGTCTTCGATTAGACATGATTTGGAAAATGGACTGTACAAATTTTAGTAATAAATAGCCGTGACCGGCGACTTTACCCAAATTTGAAACATATAATCGAATTTTATCCTTCGACGATTTTAATAAAATGAGGTGAACACCAATAAAATCATGGGTTTCACGTTTTTAGTTCGAGACTCTTATACATTTCCTAAAATAAATGTAACCTAAGATTTGGTTTATAGCATCAGCTATCTGCCAGTGTATATTCTACGAAAATAAATCTAGCCACTTAGGAGATTATTCGCTGCAAACAAAGAGATACGGACAGACAGACATTTTTTTAATAATTTGATTTTTATTATAAACACCGTATATATTTTTGTATTTATTTAGTAAATAGCAGTTATTTTGACATTACAAACATACACTTAAATTTTATTTGTACAGAATAGTCCTAAATCCATGATATTAAACGGTACATGTTCCCTGTACGCTATTTAATCGTATAATTAGAGATTTTTATTATTGTCTTTATTTTCCCTCCGAATGTTGAAACTGTAAAACCTGAATAGATGATTAAGTTAAGCGCACTATAATTATTTATATTTATTACAACAATTATTTTAAATTAATTCTTTTCAAAGTGGTTGGTAAGTACATAGATTTTTTATTCAGTCTTCGCATATTAATATTAAACACAGATAACATCTCCATTTATTAATGAAATCGTTTATATCTTGCGCAATTATAATTGTTTACTTTAAACTTTACGTCTGTTGCAATTATCATGAATTTCAGACAATTGTTTTTAGGGTTCCGTAGCCAAACGGCAAAAATCGGAACCCTTATAGATTCGTCACGTCTGTCTGTCTGTCCGTCCGTCTGTCTGTATGTCACAGCCACTTCATTCGGGAACTATTAAGACTACACAGTTGAAGCTTGCTAGGTAAGTGTATTCTGTGAACCGCTTTCCGAATTACGTACAAAAATAAAAAAAATATTTATGTTTAGGGGGGCCTCCCAAACATACAATTGAAACTCAAAAAAAAATTCCCCTAAATGCACGTGTGGGGTATCTATAGAAAGGTCTTTAAAAATGACATTGAGGATTCTAAAACCATTTTTTCTCAAAGACGATTGTTTAACCTTTCTAATTGGTAAAATGTGTTCACCCCCCCCCCCCCTCTATCTAAAAATAAGACAATAAAAAAAATGGATGAA
>DWRA01002843.1:0-13137 GCA_018250295.1 Spathilepia clonius
CTCAAATCAGAAGACAGCAGCGCTTAACACTGCTGTTATTCAACAGAGCATCATGTGGCGGTGGTGCCGCCGGAGTCGAACCACAGAGGATTCTACCACCTTCAATAACTAACAATTAATTTTGACATGAATCTTCTCCATATATTCCTCAACACACTAAAGAATTATACAGTCGCATGGTACCTACAGTAGGAATACGTAGTACTAATAAATATTCCGCGTCCGAACACACCTCCCTTGCGACAAAACAATAATAGCGACATGTGGCTACGTCGCCGGGTTTATTGCCGTCCGATCCGGTCCGCCGCATCCGCGTTCCATTTACTTTTATACGTTCATTTTTGACATCTAGGCTACTTGCAGCCCTGGGTTATGTGCTCAAATGAACCGCGCTTAACACCCGACCTCAGAGTAATTGTAAAGTGTAGAGCGAGCCTTCTGGGATGCGAACAATAGACTTAGGTCAGAAAACCGCCAATAATTGTTGTATAGGTTGAAGAATCGTCATTCCAGAAGAACGAGTTAGCTAATTTGATTGTTTTAATAATTAATAAATATCGTAATTTTGGTCAAATGAACCTTTATGTATAATTATGTATTCACATGTTTTTTGCCCTATGACACCATTGCTAACCACTTTTGTATGCTAGTTTGAGGAATGTGGGTTATCCGAGGCGTTCCAACTTAGTACTCGGAGGTAGCAACGTGTCCATGACCGATCTCAGGTAGAGTAGGCAATCAGGGTAATCTTATCTGAGGTTGAGTATAAATGTCCATGGGCAGGAGTAGCCACTTATCATTGAATGATCTACCTGCTCGTTTGCCTTTCTTATTTACCTAAATTATATTCCATTTTATAACTACGCTACTTTTATGGAGTTCTAAGGCACATGTGCCTCCGATTCGCACTAAGGTTTTAGCGGCATTGTTACACTCGCACACTATGCACATTAATACTTTAAGCAATTGACCTATGGGTGTCAGTGACCCGCTGGCAATGCTACGAAAATAAGGCAGGCGACTCTACCTGTTATTGCAGTGTATCGGGCGTTTAATGTGAAACACTGTGATCATCATATAAATACAGTACTTAAGATCTTTTGCAGCGCTAGTACTATTAACTAGACCACATATTTACAATTCGATACTAAATAATTTTAAATTACATAAATATAATAATTTATAAAATAATGTTTTTATTAATAACCTGTGCTATTTTGAATTTCTAAATCATTATTTTTAACGAAAAATATTTTCATTTATTTTGGTGTATCTATAAGGTTAAAAATATTTTGGTTTAATGTCCAGAAAAATATTTATTTACAATTAAAACTAAACGAAAATTTGTTAAGTTACAAAAATTTACAATAACTTCTCCCATATTAGAAGAAAGTAGTTAACGCTTCGTTAGTTCCTATCTATTACGTGTTCTCGATTTTTAATTATTTAAATAATACAGCGAGAGCCACTATACTCTAATCAACGTTACGTTATACAATTAAATTATTAATATTAATTGAACACCTTCTATTCCTATCTAAAAGTGCATCATCAATTTGTAGTCTATCATTTTATGTACTTGTTTAAAGAAATCTAAGTCCGTATGCAGAAATTGTAAAATCACCTCTAAATATAATTGGACTCTTTTCTTGTCGATCACAAATGCGTCCTAACTCTGAGTCTAAGGAAAATTACTTTGCCATAACTTTCAAATCAAAACGCATCAGCAGCGCTTAGCACTTAATAAGACAGAGAAAGATGTGGCAGTCCTGCCGCCGTAATAGAATCACGAACTATGCTACCACCTCAAAAATTTGAACAATAAACTGTTACTCACAGGTATGTGAACGCGCCAATAAGCATAGCACCCCTGGGTCCGGTGAGAGTGATGACGGATGGCGCCATCCAATTGCAGATAGCCAGCGTGGCGTATATGATGGCCAGCGACGTGTACCCGTCGCCCGTGAACGACGCGTCATCCTGGGTGATACTGTCGAGGATGGTTTTCTGGAGACAAAAGAAAAGCCAAGTTAGTTTGCGAAAGAAACTATTGGTATCGTGGAGTTGGAGATGAAATAACTAGGATAAACCTACATTGTTATTCTTAAGTTAACCTAAACTCGTTTCACTCGAGTATATTTTTTAGTATTCTCCTATTAATATGTATCGTCGTGACTAATCCATTACTGCAGGGCCGGGACTTCTCTCAAAGTGAGAGGAGTTAGGCTTTAGTCCATCAAGCTTGAATTCTCAAAAATGTTAATCTGAATAAATCCGAGATGCCTGGAATTCGAACCTCGGACCACCCATCAGAAAGACCGAATTGTAAAAACAAGGTTATCACTGCTTATATAGAAATATGTGTACCTATAATAAAATACAAATACTACAATATTGGAATAAAAAATAGATCGGATTTACAAACATTTTTAACAGACTTGCCAAAAAAAAACATGGTTGTTAAATTGTCGCATATACTAATATGTATGAGTAATTGCAGACTTGTGGACCATAACAGACCTTAAAAAGTACATTTAATCAACATAAATCCAAAACTATTTCTTACGTTTCAGTTATTTCTACTGTCAATTGCATTTTTATTAGTCTTCTTTTAATTCGGAAGATACTTTTCGAAGAGTAGGAAGTGGCGATCGGGGTCAGATCATTATTTTCTTAACAATAACCTTTTTTTGGATCCGAACAAGGTAGTCGGCGTGATTCAAGATATGGTTCGGATTTATGTAATGTCATGTCATACCAATGAAAATCGTTTAAACCTTGTTACCGACAGCGTCGTATATTACTTTTTATTATTAAGCACTTTTGTGGAAAGAAGCAGAAAATTATTTTGATTTTGTGACATTGGTATAATCCTTAGACATTTTAGGGTCATAGAACTTGTGTATATGTGGCATCGTGAAATTGATGTAGCAAACAAGGATCAGACGATCTAATACTTAGTCAGTGAGTACTTCTGTGCTACTGTTGCCACCCCTTTGTACTAACTTAGAATGCCTCATGTAAGAATCTCTCCCTTATCACTCTCCCAAGCAGAACATACGTGTTATTATTACCAATAATAACATTACTATCACAATACTGAAATAGGTGAAGCGGTGATGCCACAAGAGTTACGAAGAGTTCTACCATCTTTAAACTTCTTAATACGCATGTTTCTAACATACATATGCTACTCTTAATTGATGTTTCTGTGCCGGAAACTACCTAATGATATTATATGGTAAAATATGTCCAGATTAATACACATGCCTCTTAGCTTTGGACTCAGGTATAAACGAAACATCTATATTCAACCGTTGGAGATGCTTCTTTACTTAAAATAACACGTAATCAATATTTTGCGAATCTGTTATAACTGTCGAAACATTGCAGCGATTATTCATAACCGACTGTCCGTTTGTTTCTTCTATGATGTAAACAAATATCACTTTAAAAACCCATTATATAATCTGTACAAAATGTTGCAATCTGTAAAATGTAGGATGTATTCCGAAATCGTTATCTGTGAAAACCCAAGAACTCCATTTTTAAATCAAGGTAACATTAAACATCGTCTTAAGCCCCGATAATGTTGCAATATTGTCAATTTATCGGCATTGTTTCGAAACCACAGTATCAAAACACATCCATAATACAAAACTGCGATAAGCGATTTGGTGTTAATATACTAACTCGTTATACCGTACATGGATTATTTTATGCATATTTTACATTAGCTTAGATCAATCCTGTGTCCATGTCGAAATTCCGCTACGAATTCGACGAAAGCAATGTTAAGATTTGAATGCATAATTTACCGTTATTATATACCTACTTATTTGCACGATGCCGACGAAATAAGGATCTTCTTTTGTTATGCTTGTCTGTCATTTTATGCCGCCTAATATTTATCGGACAATGGTGAAATGCGTGGGCAGAGCCGCGTGAAATGCGGAAGCTTATTGCGTTTGTTGAATGTGCAGTTGACACATAGTGCGCTACCAATTCTTATTTATTTTAATTTTATAGTATGTATATACTAGGACAAATTGCATTCAGTCTACCTCATGTTATATGACGTATTTAGGTATTTTCAATTAATCGTACGAGTTTATAAGTTCAATTACAAAATGACTATACTTTATCTACGAAGAATTCATTAGAATATCTTGTTCTGGTTACTATACTCCAAATTGATATGTAATAGCACATAATACCCATTAATTATAATAGTACACACAACGCTACAATCCTATAATCATTTGCATATGTGTGGCACTTGTAACCTACACTCTGCTGTCGCCTACTAACATTTTACCACGTAACAATAATATCCTCTGAAGCCTCAAAACGAATCGATTGAAAGTTCAAGGCTACTTTGGTGCGGTACACGGATTCGCAGCAATGTAGGTTCGCGAAAAGTTTGCGAAATCCGCCACTCGCCGCCGCCTGCAGTGTTGCTTTCATTATTCAAGTCTTTTACACAACACCTCAACACAAGCAGGATAGACTTTAGTAATTTATAAGTTTTATGTGTGATACATTATAGTGTACGGCGATATTGTCCTATATTTTATATCATCAACAAAATAACACATATTTTGCTCTCCAGTTCTATACAAGCGTTGATTTTTATAATCCCTATTTCCCAGACTGTTTCATAATTCACAGGATTTTTTTCTCATCATCATCAACAACAACTCATTTACACTGAAACACGACACTGATGGACACGACTCTCCCGCAGAATGAGAGAAAGAATTTCGTTCATAGTCTACTGGTTTGGCCCAGAGTAGACTTCTGCAGGTTTCCTCACGACATTGTCCATTGTAATTTAAGCATTTGATAATTAATTTTATACAAACTCATAACTTCGACAAATCAAATGTACATAGGTTGCTTAAATATTGAACCCCGGATACCCAGCGTGCGAAGCCGAAATTATACGTCTACGACACCACTCCTTTTAATCTCGCTTGAAAGTTGCATTAAGTACGTAATATCATACTAAATTTACATACTTATCCTTTTGAATTGACCGTACAGTACAAATGGATATCGAATAGCAATATACTTTACCAACAGGGAGTCGACTTGCCGTATTAGCGCAAACCGGCCTCTTACATAACTAGACATAATGTCCATTACCGATGACACCATTAAATAACCAGTTATACCTAACATTTAAAACTCGTACTGACTCGTTAATCCATTACTGTATCACTGCTGGGCACGGGTCTCCTCCCACAGCAAGAGGGCTTAGGCCATAGTCCACAATACGCCAAGTGCGAACTGGTAGACTTTACACACCTTAAAAACATTTTTATTTCAAAGTACTCTCAGGTGTGTAGGTTAGGTTAGGGCTCACGATATTTTCCTTCATCGTTATAGCAAATAATAATTCAATACTTAAGTAAATTAAGTAACACGCATATAACTTCGAAAAATCGGAGCTTTGAACCTCGTACGCCTCGACTGAGAAGAGATTCAACCATTAGGCTGCTACTTTTGACTCATAAGTGGTCAACTTATATTCGCCACAGCACATAGGCATAGCATAGCATTTTTAAATTATGTTCTATTAGAACAGTTTTCCTTATCGTAGCTAAATAACATGTTAAGCCAGGTTTAGGCAATAAATATTAACCGATACACGAGTCAGATATTGCAAGACCGTGACCACAATTTGAATATGTCAGTTAATATAAAAGGTTAGTATCTAACTAAAATAGCATAAATTGGTATTATAAGTATATTCATGAATAAAATGAATTGTAAGTTTATGTACTAATGTAACATTAACTATACATATTTTGTATATTTGTTCTATTTACATTTGAATCAATAAGTCAAAAAAATCTCTGTGTATAGTGAGTAAGTGCCCAGAAGTCAACGACTCGAAGACCAGAAGTTGTCAAATATCCGTAAACTTTATTATATAGTTACAATGGAACCGAGTGGAATTTCTTGATCAGAAGATGCGGGCCCTAACGCAAGGGGCATCACAGATACAGCTAGCAACAAAATAAAAAAAAGTAAAAACATCTCTTACTTTGATATTTTATAAAGATGTCAGTCAGAATTGCTCTAAAATCTTAGTCTCAGCAGAAAATCAAATTAACAAGAATCACGAGATATTGAAAAGGAATGAATATAACTGTCTACCGATAACACAATCTACTTGACATGTTATTGAAAATTACGCCCTTGAATATTGGAATATCTCGCCAATAAATCGGCTTGACCTAAATTAAACACAACAGATCCTTGAGTTTATCGACTTTAGACAAACAAGCGAGCGATATGTAGCGAGCGTACGGTATTTTACCAGATCCTTTGACATGGATATATTATTTATTGCATAATACATGATGCAATTATCGGACCGAGCCCTGCCCCTATACGATTATGCAACAATGCATCGCGAGTGACGCGCGAAATGAACTCTGGTGGTTCATCCCGACAGCTCTTATCTACGAATGCCACAATTTTTATCTTCTTGTTTTTAAGTGTTTCATTTGTTTAATTATAAAGAAAAACACTCGTCTCGTGTGTGCACAACGGATTTTTACACGAATCTTATGTCATCGACTTCAACCCACTTTGCTGTTACACTTGCATACTTATCGCAAACATGGCAATTATTACACTATTATTGAACTACAAAAAGAACTTAGTACAGATAACCTTAAGTGTATAATGAGTAAACAACTTTTTTACTTTACAATGTGCTCGTGATAAAACACGAAAAAGTGAAAACAATAAAAACATGCATTAATTTCAAAACATCTGTAAAACTTATTGTAGTTGGCAGAATCTTATGTGGATTGTCTTTACAGGCACCACCGCCACATGTATTTCTGCTTAATACCAACAATGTTAAGCGCTGCTGTATGTTGGTTTGAAGAGTGGTATAGGCGTCCGTGGGCGGCACAGGCCACTTACTATTAGGTAGATTGCATGCTCGTTTGAACTTCAATACTGATACTATTGTATTTAACACTACTAAACTTTCAACCGCGTTTTTCTAATTCCTACGCGCGGTATGTGGTAAAGTAATAATGTAGAGCAGCTAATCCTGCTCTACATTTTCACGTTTAATACAATAACTAATATGTGAGTTTCCAATCAGAAATGTCCTCATAGGAGTGTTTCATGTATCGGTAGTGGCCAAGTGGTTGCAACCGCTTCGTAATCAAAAATACTCCCATTTCTTTAATTTATGTATGCCGAGACGATCACGAGAATATTTCAAGTTATAAAGTGTGTGATATACATGGTACCTTTTTATGTATGATAATAAGATTAAAGTATATTTAAGAGGGCGAGACCCTTTTTTTTTTGTTTCGAGGGGGAAACCTTCAAAAGGTACCCGGTGCCGTGGGAGCGACACAGGGTTATGGGGGATTTTTACCCACTAAACCCCCCCCCGGTGGCCGTTCTCAGCGTTATGTAAAGAGGGCGAGACCCACAATTCGTCACTTAAATATTTATCTGATTAATGTCATCGACATGAGATAATAATGTATAACATTCATACTAATCCCTATAAATATATGAAACGCCAGTGATTAATATAATCAATTGACTTGATTTGATTTGAATTTGAAATTTGAATTGATAATAATTTATTAGCTAACAGCAACTACTTCAAGTAATACATAATATCTACTACTATTACTATATATTGTTTACCTTGACACTTATATATGATATAAATACATTTTAATAAAGCGATTACATAATAACTAAGCATGCAAATGTTCGCACATATTATGATTGATACATTTCTAATACACGCACACGATTTACTGAATAATTTACCTACACTGGTTATTACTAAAACCCGGTTTAACCGATTGCGCTATGGCGCCAAAAATATTTAAAAATCAGTCCATGATTTTATGTATAAGCATGAAATGTAATTAAGTAATAAAAAGTAGACAGCCTTAAAATTCTACTTGCAATCGTTCAGAGATGCTTTACTATTAAGATGCCTTGAGAGATTAATCTGCTTTACTCTCCCTTTAAACTGCAACTTAACGCGGCGTTCTGATTTGTAAAGTATTATAGAAATATATATGTCTAAAATGAATGCACCTTGGAAATATTTATACATATTGTATGAATCTTCATCCTCCAAAAATTTTGTTATTTTGAAAAAAAATACGTTGAAATCATAGACGTACGCTTTAATTTTGTATAACAGATAGCAGCGCATTTGGAATATTGTAAAGTCACAATACGTTATTGTTTGAGCATTTCAAATATTTACAATAGTAACCATGTATTACTGCAATACATTGAAAATCTGAAAAAAATGTAGTATGCAAATTGTTGTAAAAAATAATTATTAAATCTTACTGTTATCTACATCGAACCCGAGCACGTTTTAAATAAATGTAACGTATTGTTTACACACTACTTGGAGCATATACTTAGTGGAAAACCCTCGCGTATATAATCAGCAAAAATTCTAAGATCGTCGAGTTGCCAGCATTTCATACTTATTGTTTATATTTGGCAGAAAATTTGAATAGAGAATGTATTGCACTAAATTCGAAACCTAAACGACAAAGGCATCAGCGGAATAGTGAACCCCTGAACTAAACCGAACACCGATAACAATAAATCCAAAGCCAGTATGTAACAATATTCGTTACGTAACAATTTAAAGCTTTTAGCTGTATTTTTAAGGAGAAGCAGGCCAATGCACAAACAAAGGTTTATACCGAGATAAAACGTAAGCAAATATGGGCATCGGTGACATTTTAAACGTCTTCTAACCTTCACATTTTCTTGTTCGAAATCAATTGCCATACTGGGCAGAGCTTAATGAAGGAAAATTTATCGTACATGCAAATAATCTAGTGGACTGCCTTCGGTTTCTAAAAAGCTATTTAAAGCATTTATCTAATGACCCAGCTGCTTATATGATTTGGATTTTATATATTACTACTTCATTCACCTGGTATGATATGCAATATGCATATGCATATAATCTTTAAATGGAGCATGAACTCATTATTTCGTCATAGTAAAATACCTATCCTCGTGTTGTTTAGACTAATGTGCTCAAAATGTTATACAACATCATAATCACAACGGACATCGCGAATCTCGAACCATCATCTCAAATTCCCAATTCGAGTTATGCAACAACAAACGGACAGACGTGTCGATAAACTCTATACTGTAACATGCACTCGCGCCGTATTAATAACAATACATACTCGTTACTTGACCCATTTATCAAATAAATAAGATTTAAAGCTATCTGCGAAAAATAAATGGAATATTTTATGACAATGACATGATATTTTTTCGTAAATAACTTTTGGTAGACCACGCAAGAAGCGTAGCTAAAGTCTACTACGTACTGCCAAGCGTCGAAGTTTCAAAGTACAACTACTTTAATACGATGTCATGAATAATGAAACGTCGATGTGAGATTAATAATATGATAATTTTCGTATATATTTATGTCAAAATATAAATACCTCCGTATTTATTTGGTGCACATCAAATATAAATAGTAAGTTTTACGGAGTTACACAACATACGCCCTTATCAATATAAATCGCCTCTACAAAATTCTAATGTCCTACTTCTACCTAATAGGTCGTAGCTGCTTGCAGAGCAGAATTGTGCAAATGTGATTGATGGATCTATCTTGAGCGAAACGGATTTGCAACGAGGAACGAGTAACATCTTTGCGTAATCTTGTAATCTACATAGAATTAAGTACTAAAGAAAATTTTATATACAAGTTTAAGAATACTACAGAGGGCAATGACATGAACGAACATGTGTGAATGTTGACGATACCTTATTATAAAACTATACCAATAACAAAGTAAGATAGTCAAAATATTTAGGTGCTGTAGGTGCTGCACCTGTAGAATGTAATTTGAAATATTCTTTTTAGATTCACGAATTCATTAAAGTAAATTGATGAGAAGCATGTTTTACAATATTTTTTGGTTGCAACAGTTTTAGGTCTCTGCTACGAATGGTTTTCTCCTACAAATAGAAGCCTAGAGAAGAAGAAGAACTCGAAACAGAAAGTTAAATTCATAATATATCAATCCATGGTAACCACACGACAAGAAATTGTAATGCTTTCTCTATCTATCTCCCTCTTGTTAACCCAATATTTCACTTCCACCCCACTGCCGGACTTTCAGGCTTTTCTTCTAAGTTTCCTTACGATGTTTTCCTTCAACATCAGCAAGTGATCATTAAACTATAATACACACGTAACTTTCATAAATTTGAGTTGCATGTCTGGGGTTTGAACCTAGGATCTTCTAACTGATGTTGAGTTATAACCAAAAGGGTATTAGTGCCCTGTGCTATGGTGGCGTGTAAAAAGCGTGTTTCATATTTAATAATAAAAATCGAGACCAATATTTTAACCTGCCTTACAAAACACAAAAACATATATATGACCCTAACGGTCCCTCATTCGTCTCTTGATTGCGCCCAAAATGGCTGTTTGTAAATTGGTTACAGTCTACACACAAAACATTGCTTACTAAAAAAAATATATACATTTAAATTCTTTACAACTTTATAATTTATTTTGCTAACATTACACCTAATCAATGTTGATAATTGTCCGCTAGTACTTACATACATGATAAATATGAACTTCCTGTCACTAGGTATGGAAAAACTATTGTTATGTAGCAAGAAATAATATATTTACCTAAACATTTTTGTAATATTATCTCACACGCATACATGGCAATGCAAAAATAAAACATACAAGATATCATCATTTTATACATTAACATATTAATACAGAGAATAATCTGATTGATGTAAAAATTTGGAATTACCTTTCTTTGATTAATCAAAATATGCTTCAATAAAAAACACTACTACTACTACTACCATTATTTAACGATATCAACAATGGTACTATTGTAGATTAAGTAATATCAAGACAAAACTTAATAAATAATTTAATACCAAACAGTACCTGATGAAAATAAATGTAAGCTATGAATTAAAAAAATTACCAGTATTTTGAATAGGATTTGTAACTGCCTAATAAAGATAATCAAGCGAGCATAGCATAGTGTTGTTACAGTATGAATGTTAGTCAGTAATAGAAGTCCACCGCACATTAGATTCATCGGAAAAGTAAATAATACGAAGATGTCGAAATAATTTAAGAAGATGCATTGCATACTCAGTGGAATGATGACCTTTTATGGATTTTATCTCTAAGTTATAAAGTAAAACAACTATCTTGAATGTTTTAATACCAAATAAATTAAGAACTAGTATTTCAACATTTTAAATATATATATATATATATACAGGAATTGTTTTTAAATGACTACACATTTATAATTCAAAAAATGAAGTATAATAAATGTGTGTCCGTCTATCTATAGAAATTTGTAATTATTACCATTAGTAACAAAGTGAACATTTGTGTAGTATTATAATTTGTGTATAAAATATTTTTTAACCATCATCAACTGCAAATAACTAAAATTAATTTTGGACAATATTTTTTTTTTTTATTAAAAGAAAATCAAATATAATAAATGTTTGTATCCATCAATTTGTAATTATTTTTATTAGTAATAAGATGAATAATTACTTATGTACTATTTTGAACCCAATCATCAGTTAAAATAATTCAAATTAATTTTAGATAATTTGTCTTTTTTTATTTATTATTTCATATTAATAACACAAGATACACAGGAGTAATGTAAAGTACAAAAAATAATATCAGGGAATTATTTTCCAGAGAGGATGTTGGAACAACTTGTTAATTGAAGGCTGAGTGTGAAAGTATGTAATGTTTGGTCTGTTATTGTACTAATAGTTTCATGTTCATAGATGCTTAAAATAGAATTATATTGAACAATGTTAAATTTGCAGAGTATTCGCAAATACACAATGATTAATAATTATAAATTACAAATATAATACAAATAAATTACATACCTCAATATTTCCCATCGTCTGAAACGCAGTAAACACAAACATAAACCCGAAACCGAGTAAAATAACATTTAAAAATTTACGCTCCATGATTACAGATTTTAAAACTTAAAAACTTAAAAAAAAATAATTATATTAAAATCTTTTCTACAGGACGATGCAATGCGGCAATACAGTGCTGTATTATTTTCTTTACGCAATCTTTAGAAACTAGTGACAAACACCACTTCGAATGGCGTTCGCTTTTGTAATGTTATTAATATATTCCGATTCCATTCTCCGAATGCTCAAACTCCCTCCACAACTACGATCAACGTGAAATTCTCGACAGTCGTAATATTGTATACTTAGTGGACACGTATCAAGATATCAATACACAACGATGATGTAAATTGTAAATAAATAAATAAACGTCACCCTGACAGCTTGACAGTTGCATGTGACAACTGAAGGTTGACAGCGATAGCCATGATGTTTTTAATTTCTATTGATACTAGTGATGTAAACCATTTTTATTAATACATAGAATGAACCGGTTTTTGTGCAAACCGATTAAAACGGTTCTTATTTGAAAACTGATTATTGAGAATTCAAATGTTTTCCTGCATTAAAGAACTACATTTCGAATTTAATATCCTACATTTCTCTAGCTTTAGAAAATAATTAAACAATAAAAAGTAAATTAATTATGGAATGAATTTCTGTTTGAGAGTTCGTCGCATACTCAATTCATATCACGTATACTGTCATAACGTATATATCAATATAACGAATATTGACAATACTAATCTAAAATCAGTCTACTTCACAGCAAAAAGATCACTATAAAACAATCGTTCACGAATTCGCATAAGGTGACAAATCCACCATATGAACAAGCACAAGTCACGAAAGCACCCGGGAATATGGATCCTTTCTAGACTAATAAAAAGAAACATTTAACATTTAATACAATAGCGCTGAAGAATTTGGGCAGATTAGCGACATCGGTGCCTTCGGAGAGAATATTCCGCAAATCCGGATACGAAATATCATCTGGAAAACGCCGACTGTAAGCAAATAATGCGGACCAAATTTATTTTATTTATCAAAATTATTACTTGTTAGTAGTAGTAAAAATAGTATTTCAACAGGAGAATTTTAAGGTCGTTTTATGATAATTTGTTG
>DWRA01002844.1:0-13136 GCA_018250295.1 Spathilepia clonius
GGATTGGGAGTGAATGGAATGAAGTTTGCCCGCGGCCATTGATGTGTTTGGTGGTTAACGGTGTCAAGAAGACAATAAAAGTTTAAAAAATATATAGCTTTATTTTGTCAAACTTTCCACATAGACATCTTATATGTTAAAATATGTTAAGCCGTTTTAGATGTCTGTCCCAAATAATAAGGCACATACACACACACACACACATATGGATATATTGAATACATACATACGTAAGTTCATGTTTAACACTGCGTCATTTTTATTTTTAGTACATTACAGTTATAAGATTAATTGGTATTTCTAAAGGTTATCAGTCTTAAAGAGTTTATACACTTTAGTGAAGAGGTTTTTTTACCGAGAAATAAATAAACTTAGATATTTTGGTATTATAACTTAGCCTCATCCACTAATCTAGTATTACATGACATTAAAATTGAGACCTGGATTCCAAATTCAAAATCGAACATTATTTATTAGGTTAGTAGCTAATTTCCCGCGGGAATTTCTTTCCAACGATTAACATGATTTTTATACCTCTGCTAGAAATCACTAAGTTTCGATTTGAAAAAGTCCACAAAATGGTCCATTTTGTATCAGCGTGGAATAGAACTTCGCGCTTAGCAACTCGACATTCCATTTTATTAATCTGAAAATTAACTACAACAAGAGTAAAAAACGGAAAATTACAAAAAAACAAATCATGTTCTATAAAATTATTTCAACTTTGCAAACATTGAGCTAAAAACATTCGGTGATACATAGTAAATGTTTTAAGTAATAATAATTACGAGTAGTTATGTAAACGCATACACATTGTAAAACATTAAGAAATAAAAATTACAATGCATTACATTACAATAAAAAATAGATTAGATAACACTGATTAAAATATAGATGGTTTTGAATAAAAACCGCCAAAGATCACAGTAGCTGTAGGCTTTTCTATAATAAAATATATGAATGGTTTATTTGCGTGGAAGATTCCTGGTGAAATTCTATTCGCAAAATAAGCTGAGCTTGCTGCTGTTGCTGTAGTACCGGTTTCCGTTACCTCTATATCAGCTTTATGTAAGATTGCCGATACATACAGTTCTTCATTTGACACATTCTCGAAGCTTGCGTAAGTCGAGTCGAATATATCAACCACACCCATATCATGCAGCGGCTTGTTCAACACCACATTTGTACTAATTTTGAACCTCGGCAATTGCACATCCACCTCTTCTATACCGAATACTTTATTGTCACTGTCAAGTTTTGCCAACATATCAAACATGGTCATTTTCTCGAGTTTATCGTAAACTTCCATCACCGTTACATTAAGATGCGGTAAAATAATCAACATGCTGTATTTATCGTCGTGTCCATATGGCAACTCAAGAATGCGAAACTTCATATTTTTCATATTTGAAAAGGACAACGGTTTTCTTTGCTTCATCATATTCACTTTTCCAATTTCGTTCCTATTTTCATCGTAAAACGGTTCCACGCTCGTGTCTGATTCATGAAACGGCGACATCCAGGAGCCCTTGAAGGAAATTACATTTGTCAATATCATCCTGGATGTACGGAAGTCTTCTGGTGAGAAAACATTATGTACACTCGCACCAGAATTTTCAATAATGCTGTTTGCCACATTTGCTGCATCAGAATCTTTGAAATTCATTTTGTGGACCACTGCACCAAAATCTTCCGTAATGGTTTGCCGGAAATCATCCTTTACTTTTAATTTATTGTCGAAAAACAGAAAGTTCTTACTTGTCAATGTTACCGCATTACTGTTTGAACTTAAAACCGTTTGCATTAAGTCAGTGTATCCTGTTGTGATAAGATTTGGCTCGTTTGGGAGTGAAAGCCTCGTGATAAGTTGACGCCTACTGTTTCCTGTCGCTCCAGTGGTGATGCTAGTCAATAAACTCCATACTCCGAGAGGAGATACGACAAGATGTCCATCCTTTTCTTGATGTGTGAAGGAGACGAATTTAATGCTAAAGTTCCTTGGCCATTCCGCAGAATCCAGCGAGCAGTAGATCTTCGTAAATAGGAACAATGTTATAAACACAGTCTTCATGATAGCAGTGTAATCTCTCTCTAGTCTCAATGTATACTGGTACGAAAAATATGTAACCGTATACATAATTATATACATATTATGTATATATTATGTATATAATTAAGTACTTATGTATACAATTACGGTATGACCCCTTCTAAGTTATCAGACGTTTCGGACAGTTACCAAGATAATAATTCTCTTGCAATATTTCTTGCTTTAAGTGATAATATAATAATCGTTTAATAATTTTGCTAAGTGAATTTACAAGTTCACGAAAATATAAACTTAAACGTAAACGTAAATTCAAACTTCAACATAAACCCAAACTTTACTTTTAGCTGAAAATTTATATAAAAATATTTTCTTTTAATCACCAAAGAGCAAATATCCTCTTTTCAGAGAAAAAAACACAGCTTGTTTTTATTTGATTTTTTAATACTCTACTATTAAAGGGGTAGAGGTAGTTATTTATTATGTAAGGGCTACCAACTACAAAATTTATATTATAAACCTAATACAATTTCATTAGGGTTAATAATTTGAAGGTTGAAAGCCACACGCCACGCGCTTTATTCATGTCATCGGTCAACCGACCCAGCGAGCATCACTTTTATCAATCAAGAACTCATCTGCACTATCAGCCATTCTAACAAATATGTGTCCAGTTCATGACAGCCTTCTGCTTGAATATTTGAGTTATGCCTGCTAAAAGTTCTTTATCTGATCTCCGGATTACAGGTTTTATCTGTCAAAGACCAAAGAACGCCAAACATAGTTCCAGCGCCAACTGCTTTTAGCTTGTGGACTTGTCCGAATGTCTGAGGCCATATCTCGGTAAAAGTAGTTCATGACCTGCAAGACCCACTAATTGATGATCTTAGTTTTTAGGCACTATGGTAATGGCGATGAGAAAACTATTGAAATTATGCGTCTATCGGCTTCTCGATTCAAGTTCTTCATACTTGAATGCTATATCCTGGCCCGAATTAATATACCTACTCATTAATAATTTTAACGGTAGATGTTCTGACGATTATACATTAGCAAGCTACACTTTACATACTAGCAGCCGCATTAGTGACTGCAAAAATAAAGGTTTCAAGTACCTTGTATAATTCTTCTCCGGCGGCAAGAGCGCCTGACGGGCTACATCTATTTCTGCTTAATAACAATTGTGTTAAGCGCTCCTGTGTTCTGCTTTGTGTATGTACTGTGGTATGAGATACATATTAAGTGTGATTTTTTAACTAAGGTTTCCGAGTCATCTAAGGATAAGCACTTACTTCCTTGATTCCGCAAACACAATTTTCAATTGTTAAGTGATGATTCATTTGATTTATTATGTACTTAAAGGTTGAATCAAACCGGTTGTGTGCCGTATTGAATCATGATTTAGAGAATAAAATGATAAAAAAGTTGTAACTTGTATATATCAGTTTTATACGCATATGGTGATGTGAAGTTATCTATTAGCCTCCGCCTCATGGTCGAAATTCGACCGTAAAAGGTATTGAAAATTTAGTGATTTATCAATTACAGTAAAACGAAAAAAATATAGTGTTTATGTAGAATTTTGTCTAATAGTCAAAATTCGTTCATAATCATATTTTTGTCACTTGAGCCTACGAATATATATTAAAGAAACGATGAACCCTTATTAAAGGGCGATTTATAGTTATTTGAAAAGTTGCAGCCCAGGTAATAATTAGGTAACGTTGTCCGTTTCGTGAGAGAGTATGGAGGCATAAAAAACTCGTCAATAGGTACAAAACATAACAAAAAAGTTGTACAAACATCAGAGAAAAATGTTTTTAACCGTTTTGTCTCAGCCTATTAATAAATAGGTTAGCACCTATTTCTGAAGCGTAATAATGATGCTGCCACATTAGCAGTACAAAAGTTACTTTAAATATTTTTCCCTAGTACCTACGTACGAAGAGTCACGTCTTGTATCATTTATTAAGAAATCGTACGTCCTCAAGAATTCCCATATTACGTATTTTAAACAAAACAACAACACGTCTTAGGAGATTACAATATTGAAATTTTCGCCATATTTCCACTTGTGGTTTAAAGGTAGTTAAGGAAACTAATTATTTCCTTAGCATACTATGCTTTGACTATGTTTATCCTTTTGACTAAGCCTTTGGTCTCGCCCGTTGTAATAATCAATTTATCCAATTTTTTGTCTATCAACGAACAAAGTTTGACAATTTATGTCCTCTAGAAAATGTCAAGTCCTTCATGGTTTGAATCCGCAAGTGCCATCATCTCACTTAGTGCTGGCTGGTAGAATTAGTGCTAAGCGCGGCTTTATTTTGGTTTGAAGCAGAAAGACAATAATACAAGGCGTTCGAACTTAATCCTTAGTGCTTAGACGTTATTATAGATGTACATGCGCGGCAGTTATTATAAACGTATGTTCGTACTTTTTTAATATAAAAAATATAGACCACAACTGGTCAAAATGAGGTCGTCTCTCGAACAGGTAGACTGATGATACAAAGAAGACGACTAAAACACCGCTGTATACAGCTAGAAGAAGGTCGGAGGAGGCCTAAAGCCTCTGTTGGATCTTCCGCTGGGGTAGGTGACTACGCCCAAGGAGTGGCTGTGCTCCGATAATTTCAGATTCAGAGTTTTTATGTATACAAGATATTAAGAAAACTTCGATAGCGTGATTCAGAATTCCGTAGCGCCCTCTCTTCATGAGTTTCGGAAAGTTGTCACAATAATGCTTTATTAATTTTCGTTGTTGTTGACGTTGTTTTGTTTTTTTTCTACGCAAATAATGCTTTGAAACCAAAAAGTTTGTGCGTAAAACAATCATAATAGCAAAGCAAAATATCTTTAACAACTGTCACTGTTC
The DNA here is from genome assembly GCA_018250295.1 of Spathilepia clonius. Taxonomy (NCBI): domain Eukaryota; kingdom Metazoa; phylum Arthropoda; class Insecta; order Lepidoptera; family Hesperiidae; genus Spathilepia; species Spathilepia clonius. The sequence continues at coordinate 4,926 of DWRA01002844.1, forward strand.
AGTCTGAATTTACTTTGTTGTCACTTGTCAATGTCATGCCTGTATTCGAATGAAAAGATTACTATGTGAAATAAAATGTGTTATTGTGTATTTGTTATTGAAATTGAAATAAAATAAATGTGTCAACGTTGGTGACGAATCTAAATAACAAATTTGAGCTTAAATGTTGCATAAATTGTGTAAAATTTACAATTTACATAACTAACCTCTCAACCATCTTAGCGGTTTCAACAATGTTTCTACGAAAGTGTTTAGCTGTCAGGACGAATTATTGCAGACGATTATTGTTCCCTGATCATAATTGTTCTCTGTATAGTACTAGTTTAGTACAAAGAACAAATAATCGTAAGTAAATATCTTCTTTCTTCCGTAACCGGTCTGAATCATTTTTTTTATACTACATGCGGCCTTATGGTGATGTTTTTAGACATTTGTAATACAAAAAAAAGTGTATTACGTCGCTGCGTTTAAAAAAGCGCCTTTTTGCCCTCTTGAAGGACCATAGTATTAACCACTGCTGGTGTGAAACAGCTTTCCAAATGTGTCAATGCAGATTCAAATTTCGTTTAATGATTCTATCTTGATATTTGGCAGTGCATTAGGAGCAACTCATCTGACTCTGATTTATATGAAATTGTATTTTTGTTTTTATTTTATAGAAGTAGTGAATGGGCATGCAATTCACCTGATAGTAAGTAGACATGGCTGCCAACAGACACTTGTAATCAACTCCAGATAACATTACAATCCTACGTGAAGTCTAACACAAATGTGTTACTAAGCAACACCACGGAAAAGTCTCTCTTAACACAATCTTCAAACCAGAATACAGCAGTGCTCGACACTATTGTTATTTGGTCCAAATTGGTGTAGTGGTGTTACCAAAATCAAACTATAAATGGTTCTACCTGTTTCTTTGTTACTTGTTAATCAATGTACGTCTCATTTCAGCATGCACCAATTTCCACAATGGGGTTCACAAAGAACAAGAAACTATATTACTTCAACCCATTACTTACTCAGTTTTGCTACACAAAAGGCATTACTCCAAGGAATTAAATGAAAAAGGTTTATCTGCACATGAAAAAGGTATTTAATATCTGATTTTGTATTCATAAGTATACAAAATTTATTATGTTCGAGGATATTTCAAAAATATTGTACACCACAATCTTCTTTTTTCACTCTTGCAGTGTTCTCGCATGATTTTAAGATATGACTTGGTGCTCCTTTATAGCATTTCATGAGTTTATAGCATTTTATTTCAGATGTTTTGAGCACATACTCATACAGGAGTAATGATATAGAAGTTGTTGGATCTTTTTACATTTAGAAATGCCACTGTATATGTTACATTCATATGTTACGATTGTTAATGTTAAAAACTATGCCGATCACTGCGTATAATAGCATACCGTTTTTTTATTTTCAACATTTAGGTTAGAAAAATATTTGAATGCTAACTTAACTAAATAGGTAGAAAGGTACAAAAAGAGCTCTCCTCCAAAGCTATTTGTACATTGTCGACTCCTCTGATGTAGCAAATGTCCATTCGTGAAGGTGACTACTTTCCATCGGGTAGCCCATCTACCTTATCATTAGATAAAATATATAGAAAAAAGAATAATGATGATTAATTTCAGAGACTATTAAAATAAAAGAGCTGTTTCCTGAAGCGAGAGTAACACTGAACGAATTGTGTACAAAGACCCCGGAAAAAGTGTTTGATGTACATTACAAGCAAATGTCAACAGCACCTAAGGGTACCAAGAAAAAAGGTCCATTGAACAATGATTGGAGTTGCACATATTCCTTCTTTTGGCCTGAGAAAGCTAAGTTTGAAAGGTGATTTATATTAAAATTCATATATTGAGCCTGCATAACCAACTGTTTTATTGATGTTGTACTTCTTTAGTCGCTCATTGTATTTTTAGCATGGGACAAAGTTACTTAGGTGGATGTAACACATAAATTTTAGTGTGACAGAAATTTGCGCGCGCTAAAGTAACTTATAATTTATTTCTAATTCTGCTTGAAAGGAGACATATCAAAGACAAACCAATCATTGAATGATTCGCAAAGATTATTTAAGGATATAAGATAATTTTCTTTGTACTGTTAATTATAAAATCTCAGTAACATTTTTTTATATCAAAACAAAGCCGTATGAAGTCACTAATATTCCACCTATTTCCAGTACAGCAGTATCCAAACGGCAGGCAGCGGAAAAGGCAGCATCTCAGGCACTACATTGGCTGTACACAAGCAAACGGATAGACAAACAAGGCAACCCTATATATAAGAAAGATATTCTCAATGAGTTACGTAGTACAATCAATAACCCAATTTGTGCATCAATCAGTGAAAATTCTATAGAAAGAATTGAACGTATATGGGAAGATTACGAGACTGACATAAGTGAGTGTTATTATTTTTTTGTATGATGGAGTAGCAAATGAGCATGCACTCCACGTGATGGTAAGTGGCAACTGCCGCCCATGGACATTTGTGATCCACCCCAGATAAGACCAGAATCCCAACTGAAATCTACCACAGATGTGTTTATACCCCTGAGGACTAAGTTGGAATGCCTCGTTAAGTTTATCTCTCTTACCATATCCTTCAAACCAGAACACAGCAGCGCTTAACACTGCTGTTATTAGGCAGAAATAAGTGTGGCAGTGTAGCCGCCGGAGTCGAACTACAAAGGGTTCTACCACCTTTAAGATTACATCATTATTATGAAGAATGGAGAATATTACCACCTTTAAGATTACACCATTATTATGAAGAATGGAGAATATTATGGAGAATAATTGCAATGAAGTACTTTAATTCGTGTGTGTTGAGCATGTGTGCTTGTGAAATATATCAGAGCAACTCATACTCACACAGCTGCAAAATAAAATGTTTTGTTTGTAAAAACCCCACTGAACGCTTTTATTCAATTGTAATATTTATCCATGAGAAAGAGAAATAACTTATATAAGGTGGTTGTCCCTTTGAGGTTCGACTTTGGCTGAACCACTATCACGACTGTGTTGTAGTATGAAGGGTGTGGTACGGGGGAAATATTTATTCCAAGTGTTTCAACTTAGCCCTCAAGGGTAGCAACACATCTTCGGCGAACCTCAGGACTAATATCTTATTGAGGGCCAATTATAGATGTCCATGTAATGGCTAATTACCGTCAGATGGACTGCATGCTCGTTTCCTACTTCTATATTATAAATAAAATATTTCTTGTAATTTACTTGCTTCATTGTTGTGTAAAATACAGGTTCAACATCAAAAATGGTCCTTTCGTAATAGTAATTGCTTATCAAATTTAATATATTCTTTTTGTTGTAGGTAGGATCTATGAGACGACTTTAAAAGAATCAAATAAGAAATTGTTATCACCGCCGGCTGTGCTAAAGAAAGATTCTACGATTGATGAAGGTTAGTATTTTAAGTAAGCTGATATCATGCTCTTTTCTAGATCAGTGTAAAGGCCTACGCGCAGTGCCGGGACGCACGGCAGAGCATATATTATCGACGAATAGATTTATAACTAAACAATATGCGAATAAAATTAAAGTTTATTGATCATCGTCGTCGGCTCAAACACAAAGCGGTGAAATTCTTAGGCGTATCGAGTATTGTTCTTTTTTTTCATGTTAAGTTGTCACTTTATTTGACGCATAAAAATCTACTGCCATGCCATGCCGACGGTGCGCGCAGGCCCTTAGTTGACTTAAAGAATTAATATGAGTGTTTGGTTACAGATGATCCAGAGGATGCATTCGTGTTGGAAGATCTTGGGGAAGTATCAGGTACTTTTCTTTATGTGATAGAATTAGCAAACGAGCTTGCAGTCCATCTGATAGTAAGTAGCCAGCATAAAAAAAAACCACTGCCGCCGATAGACATCTGTAATCAATCCCAGATAATATTCCCACACCCTTCAAACCAGAAGACGGCAACGCTTAAAACTGTTATTATTAAGCAAACATTAACGTACATAGAACACACATTGAATATATTTCATAGTTCAAAATTAATTATACAGAACTCAAAACACAAATGCATCCAGTTTTCGGCAAGATGTTTAAACCCCCGTCCGAAGCGACGCTGGCGAGGCGGGAACGCTCGTTGAAGTTAAAATTCGAGCATTACGACGAGGCCTTAGTGACGCTTCCTATTGATCAATATGCGTGAGTAATTTTGAAATATTTACTATTGATAAATAATTTAGATAGCTTAGAGGTGTAGCTAGGGTGTCCGAGGTCCAAATCCCAGGTACCTCTGATTTTTCAAAGTTGTGTATTAGAAATTAATTTTTCACTTGCTGTAATAGTGAAGGAAACAACGTGAGGATGTCACGCCTGAGAGTTGAATAAAAGTTCTCCAAAGTATGCAAAGGTTACCAACTCGCATTTTGCAAATACAGTAGACTATGACCTAAACTCATTTAATCCTGAGAGGAGATCCGTGCTTAGTTGTGGGACAGTAATGGGTCGATGGCCGACTAGTATTTGGTAGTGACGGTCTAACTCCTAGGGAAGACTTGCAATATCTACTGTTATAATATGAAGTGATGGTTTTGTGGTAAGAATTTCGTATCGCCAAGTTGGCATGAAAGGTTGGAAACCGACTCAATTTTGTATTTTTTTCTAATTTAAAGGTAGCAAACGATAATACAGTACACTTGACTGTTAGTGGTTCCTGCAACCCATGGGCTAGGGCAGTGGAACTATGTATCTAATATCTGTCACATGATCATTTTAAAATCATCATTGCCATTATTAAAGCGTATATATTTTTAAATAACATGAACTGAAATCGAAACTTAACATCCTCTGGAAATTAAAAACGAAACTAGTAACATTTGCCGCGAAAGTGACAAAACGTTGTCGGGGCGATTTCGACAACCCAGTTTCTATTATAACGGGGTCATCGTGTCCCTACAACACGGTTTGGGGTCAAACTGCCGCTCTCCATCGCAGTGAATACTTTCGAGTTGGCGCGGGAAAGTTGAAGCGGCCATTTTGAATTGCGTTTCGCGCGCTACATGTCACTTCTAGAATGATTTATGGTTGGTTCAAAATTTAAACTTTGAATGTTGATAAATTCAAATGATTCTACATGTTTATCTTATCGTGTTATTAATTTACTTACTTGATTAATATGGTAAAGTCAGTAAGTTTTTATTTTACAAAACTATTGGTATTTTAGCTTCCTTTTTTAATATATATTACAGTACCTACTTATTAACATTGATAAAAATCATAACTTCTTTTATATTCGGAATTTTTCATAGTCCTTTCTTATTATTTAACGTTCTTGAGATACTTGAAAAAAAAATTTTTTTTAATCCTTAAAATTTTCTTTTATTTCATGAAAAGCCCATCAATGTTATTTAATATTATTAACAAATAGGGATTTTTTTGAATTACCTTGAACCCCAAAGTAAACAGTCTTGTTTATTTTAATAGTCAAGTTGTTACATGCCTCTTTTTCATTTCATTTTTCATTTGTAAAGTGCAAGTGCATATATAACTCACCTCACACTGGCTAACGACAAAACGATCGGCTGATAAAAATCTGCTTAATTTGAAGTCTATGGAGGTTTTCTTATAATTATTTGCAACAGGTCGTTAACGTATAATACATCACCCAATTATTAGGATATCTAAGGAGAGAAATGAATTTTCTTGGTATTTATTAAGTAGTAAAACTAGTAACGGTTCTCGGTCTCCCTAAGGTCACAAGGGCCAAGGTCGGCCAGCAGAGGTTGTTTCGAGGGCGCGCACATCGGAAGCGGCCCTCGAGGTCACGGTACAAACAATTGTAGGCCACGGCTCCCGGCTCCCTAACCATTAACACGAATCTGGAACGGTACAAGGTTGTGTTTATCGAATTCGGAACGCCTTGTAGCAAAATTGGGTCATAGGTGGGCATTTGAAATGTTACTAACGATGGGTTTGAAAGAAAAAAACAATTCGCTTTGGTGAATAGGGTTTCGAGGATTTTGAGAGATGCTGGTTTTTGAAAAGTTGACCAAAGATGGTTCTAGAATTTCCGGGATTTTATAATGACAAGAATTAGTTAGTAGGTAAGGGTTTGAAAACTAAAAAACTTTCGAAAATAAGAAGGAAACATGAAGAACGATATTTATTCTTATAGTTTTCAGGAATTAAGAAGGTCAAAATATATTAGCAATGAGTACAATATATTGTTCAAAATTATTCCTTTTTATTCACAATACAGTGCATACAAGCAACTACATCATATGTTTTTTTAGCTTAAGGATAAATAAGAATTAAGTATAATAATTATCTTTGACGATGAAAATAGTAGTTTTCATTGGAAAATTCTATGTAGAACCAAATTAGTTTGTGGAATTAGTTTACATGCTACAGTAATGATCGATAAGCAAAAATTCTCCAGTTTTATCTAATCTTAAGTAAACAATAATATTCCTAGAATTTTAACGGATTTTGTAAAAACTTTTAGCAGGAAAAGTGTAGCGAAAATAAGTCGGTACGTAATACTAGTCTCACACACAAACACCAATACAATACTTGAATTGTTTGTGTGTATCGCTGAACGAAATCGAAAGTGTTGGATATCGAAAGTGACTTTCGCTCTCACTGCACGTGACTTACGTGACGTCTTTTGACGTCTTGTGACGTCAGCAGCGCGCGAACATGACGTACTATGACGTCTGATCTAACTTTCTAAACGTCGACCCATTACTTTCCCACTGCTGTACACTGTACACGAGTCGCCTCTCACAATGAGAGGTGTTTAGACAATAGTCCACCGCGCTGACCAATTGAGAATACGTAGTTCACACACTTTGACAACTTTTTTGAAGAACTCTCACGAGTGTAGATTTCATCAATATGTTTTCCTTTCCCGTTATAGTAAGTGATAATTAAATTCTAATACCCACATAACTTTGGAAAATCGGAGATGCGTGTCTGGGTTCGACCCTCCTTGGCCCCTGGAGTGGCCAAGTTTCAATCACTAGGCTGTCGCTGCTTAACTTCAAACGCTTTTATGCTTTTTAGACTTTTAGACGACCCGCGTGGCGGAGCAGTCACCATACTGGTCTGACACGCAGTGAGTTCCGGGTTCGATCCCCGGTCAGACAGATATCTAAATGATGAATTTAGATTTCTGTTCAGGATCTGGGTGTTTGTCTATTCGTCTTTGTGTGTGTCCATGGCACCCACGATACAGAGAATCCTTTTGTGGAGCTGTTAATGTATAAAGCGTCTTTTATTAGTAACTTTATACAAATAAAAAGTAGATACGCGATGACGACTTGTACAATATAATCAATGTTCAAAATCAAGCAACTTCGGACGCGGTTTCCATATTTCTTTTCTTTGAAATAAGCTTGCTGTCTTCCTGGTGGTAAATGGCAACTGCTGCCCGTCGACATCTGTTATCGACCTAACATAAGATTAGAATACTATTTAAAGATAGTCACTGATGTGTTGCTACCCCTGAGGGCTAAGTTAGAAATTCGCGAATAAGTACGTCACCCTTACCACACACTTAAAACGAGAACACAGCAGCACTTAACACCGCTGTTAAAAGGCAGAAGATGTAGCAGCGGTGTCTTCGGAGTAGAACCACAAAGGGTGTTAATGATTTAACTCTTAATGCAGAATCATAATAAAATGCTAGAATTTGGTAGAATAGAACGTTAGAACTAAAGTTAGATCATCTTTATCTCGTTTCAAGAATTTCTCTGGGTTTTCCCCTTATCAAAGTATAATTGGGTTTCTTAATCGTAAAGGAAAATTAATCATAATTCCAATGAAATCTAATCGAAAAATCCCTTATTGATACATGTACGCACGAGCTTTTTCTACTGTGGCTTATGACGTCAAAGCCTGGGTGTTAGCTTAATGCTACGACGACGTATTTTCCCGTTCAATAAAGCTTTCATTTATGATATGAAGTTTTATTATACAGCAGTTTTATTGAATCAGTGACAAGTAGTGGTATGGAGATTGGCTTCTTATGCCGGGAATCCAGGGTTCAAATCCCTGGCACTCATGTCTATCAATCTTAATTAATTATCACAAGCATGGGCGCATGTAAGGAGACCGGACCCAATATAGAGGAAAAAAATCAAAAGATGTAATGTACGGCAAATTTAGCTTCTGGCTCTGATGGTGTGACACCTTCTTTGAAAGCCTCTTTTACTCG
>DWRA01002845.1:0-13135 GCA_018250295.1 Spathilepia clonius
GCCGCGCCCCCTGCGCGCGCCGCTTCGCCCGGGCAGCTCATTCAAGTAGCGAGCGCGCCCCGTGCCAGCCGCCACCCTCAGGTATGTCCATTTTGCTTTTGGTGTTTGCCGACGTATACCGCCGCGCTCCGCGAGTGTCAGTCGTGCCGCGAGTGTTCCGTGCGCCGCCGCCGAGGTAGGTACGCATGCAGCGCACCGCACCGGCCGGGAAAGTTCTCCTGCGTCCGCCGCTAACTCACCCCGAACCGAATTTAACGTTTTCGTGCCGCGGCTAGTTCAAAAGTGAAATATGACCATGTGACAATCGACGGTAATATTTAAATTGCTACAAATCAAAACTTTCGACAACTTTAAAAACTACATATTGATTTGTGTTTCGTGTCCGATTACATTATTTTGAATATGGCATATCTCTTTACGAATTTGAATTTGAATATATTCACAATGATTATCGACTATTTTATTATAAATAAAAGAGAACCGACCGAAATGCACACGCGCTTTTTGTATTGCATGTTTGCGCTTTCTTTGTCGTATCAATGTTAATCTCGAAGACTGCCACGAACGCAACCAGCTGGGAGCAGAGGGCCTGGACAGCAATGAAATACAATAAGGTAAGTCGGAAACAATATTCACTTAGCCGCTTTATGTGTTATTTACTTAAGTGTATCTAATAAGCCGTGAATGAAGGTTAAGTTTATGAAATAAAACGCAGACAAGCGCTTTCGAGTCCGTCGTTTTGTTCAGCGAGTTGCGTGGCTTTATACAGGGTGTATGTGGCGTGTGGAGATATCGGATCTTAGGATAGTTGTAGAGGGTAGAGGCGAGATGTCGAGCGACTTTCACTGGCGCCGCCACTTCACCTTGTCGGCTGGCGCGCTGCCAGCGTCGCCGCGCCGCCCACCGCTCATAACTCTCATGACAGCTATAACGCATTTTATGTTAAAGCTCTATGTCGCTTTCTATGTATTTTTTTATTGTGTTCGTATGTTGTAATTCGGTGTCGTGACGTAGATTAGTGTATAATATACTGCGGTTATCTTCAATATTGATGTTATATCATAAGTATGTATTAATTACTGTGATTTACCTGCGATTTTACTTATTAATGATATGACTAAAAAGATAATATTTACGCAATTTCCAATTTTCGACGACGAAATCTCGACAAAATAACGTAATAATCACCATAAATAAACTATTCTTACGTCATAACAATATTTAACAAAAGAAGCAGTTGACTAGTACACATAATAAAATTACAAATATTATTATTAGTAGAGTTTTATGCAACGATCGTAAGCCTACTAATGTGCGAGGAAATCCGCGACCGTAGCGCGTAGCAGATGCTACGGATAGCGTGCCGTAGCCGGCCGGTACGCTATCCGTATGCGCGCAGCTTCCATCCTCGGAATTAGTATTTTATCTTAACATGTGGATTTTTTTAATAACAGTGACATTGACTAACAATATATAGTGAATAATTTGAAGGAATGAAATGTTTATCAAAAGACCTTCGACTTTTGACAAAAGATGATTCTTGATTTTATTGGCACATAGTATGATAAAACCTAGCCGTAATTTATTTTGAATTAATTTTGTAATTAATACAAATAACGAGAAAATAAATACTGTCCTCAAAAACAATGAAAAATATATTAATTGTGTCACGCTACGAGTACTTTGTTTGAAATTTACATCTTTTTGAAAACTAATTAGGGTAGCAACATATTTGATGGAAAACACATAAAAAAACCTCATGTGGTATAATGTATTATTGATAAAATGTATATAATAGATATGTTGTTATTCTTCGTAACACGCACAGAACGTTCTGCAAAGTTACGCTCATTGAGTTACATGTAACCATTATTACTAAATATTTTTTATCGAAATACATAATTATAAAGGCATATAACACAGAAAACACATTTATTCATACTAACAATATTAAAAATATAATGAAAATATCAAAATATGAAAAAGAATAATATCTAAATGAAATCAATGAAAATCGAGTAAAATGGATTTTGCATCTGTATTATGTAAATAACAATAGTTATTAATTAATAACTATTAATTCCGATTTTAAATTCATTTTAAAATCAGGCAATACTTTCCGAATGTAAACTTGTATAACCAAATGAACTTCAATAAATATCTTTTTTTATTATGTATTCCGAAGTACTTTTATTAATTTAATTAATTAGTGATCAGAAATTATCCGAAGTGTTTTAATTTACTCCCCAAAGTTGGAAAAATATCTGAGGTCGGCCTCAGGTAGGACTCTAATCTTTTCCGGGGTTAATTACAAATCCATGACGGCAGTAGCCTTCTACCATCGGGTGGACTACATGCTTGTTTGCTAGTTCTATACAAAATATACTTAATAATGTCAGTTCCATAAAAACGAATGTAACTTTCCTAACAGTATAAGTGATTTGGCAATCGATATGTTCCTAGTTGAGCATTATACACCAACTTTTAAAAGATAATCTATCAGTCTTTAATTATAAATTGCATTAAATCTGTTTAAAAAGCTTTCATGAACGTGTATAATTATCACTTCTTAAGTAACCTAATCTATGGACAGTATTCTATTATAACCACTTTCCAATTATTAAAATCTATGGGCACCTCCTTTTGATACTTAAAATTATATTCGAAGTATGCATGAACAAACTCGTATTAAATAAATACGTTATTTAATTATGTTTTGTCGCGATTAATAAATTAAGTAAGAATCACATGTTTATTAAGTTTTATTAGGACAAAGAAAACAATAACAAGATTTAAATAGCGCAAATTATTTTATAGATTTTGTACTTAAAACAAAACAATAAAACTAGGTTTTCCTTTCTTACTTACAAAAAAGTAATTTTAACTGTGACTTAACAAACATTAAAAATTAATAAAGAAACGTCAGTGTATACAAATTTAAATTTTCTTCCGTTAAGTACATCATGAGTATAACATTAAAATTGACCAGTTCTTGTTTGATTATGAATTTATTGAACTGATCTATGCCCGTGAACAATAATCGATCTGTCACAATTTTGCCCACCAAGGATTGAAATGGCAGAAATTGTCACATATCTATTCTTTAGATAAAACTTTAGATCGCCATTGCGTTGCTACCAGGAGACCAGGAAGGAATAATATGAATTAATTTTCAAATATGCCTTTCGAAAACAGTTCCATACTTAATTCCCTAATTACATAACGAAACATGCGCTTACTTTTAGTATCTATAAAGTAAATGCGGAAAAAAGTTGTCACTAAAGAGTTAAGTTACAAAAGAAGCCGTGTCCTATCTCAGATCTAACATGAATATATGCATCTATGAGCGTTACAGCTGATTGCAGGCCGTTATCGCATCGATTGGAGATAACAATGCCGCCGCGACGGCAGGGGGACTATTGTATGAGCTTATAACAATTTATATTTAAGCTGTAAAAATATGAATGGGAGCGCAAGACAAAGGGAAATGTATGAAATGGTTTCGACAATGTGATTAGCTTTTTGTGGACTTCGTTTTCTCTTGTACGAATATATTTGTGGCATTTGTATAACTTGAAAGTATGAATTAAATATTGAATAAAACGTAAATTATATCAAACAAATGAATGAAATAAGTAGATCAGCCAGGCCGTAATATAATTAGATTTTTGTTCAACGCCCGTTATTACTAAATTAATCTATCTAATTGCATAGATTGGACAGATTGAATGTTGAATAACAAATGTAAATGGGCTCATACATTTAAATTGCAATCACGACACAGAATCCGCGAAAGACTTTTTAACTTTTAAAGGCTTCAATTATTATTGTGGACCTTTTTATACTTATACCTCACTAGGATTCTAAGTGAAAAGGATTAGAAACTACTATGGCATGGTGATTGTCAACATTAAGTATTACAAGTAAAAGCGGTATTAAAAATTACGTTTTAACTAAAGTATGAGACTAAATACTCTCATACTTTAGTTATTGTTACTCAATGTCGCAATATTTATCGCGTAACTAGAAAAGTTACACTTCAGTAATTCAACATTATCTGTGCTTGATTTCACCCATTTATAACTTATATTCGCAACCTATAAAAATATTTCTGGAATAATTACACTTCTTCTAGTTTCAAGAATTTAATCCATAGTTGTCAAATAGCGCCTGAACTGTAAAGAATTTCTTGTCATATTAAAGATTAATATCGTGCGATTAATATATTATAGTAGTTAATATTTTATTCGATGTATATTCAACAATTCAATTTGCCTTTCTTATTCGGTAAAACTTTAGACGTGTCCGGATTAAACTCAACATAAATATAAGTAAACATGAAAATGGTGCTATTAAAATGGGAGAAACAAATTGCAAACAGGCCTTAAATTATAGGTATATCTGATATAGAATTTCAATTCTTTAACAAAACAAAATTGCGCAATGTTATTAAAAGGGGTGCGCCCGCGCAGCCATATTGCGTGATGTCGCACGCGCGCGACATATGCGCGCGAGGTATCAATTTGATCCGCGGTCGCAGCTGCGTACAACGACCCTTGCTAGACCATTCAACTTTACGCCAAAAAAACTCACCCCATATTTTCGGTGATTAATCTAAATCGCTTTGTCTAGTTCTAAAACTTTCATTCGTATGTTATTTGCACGCGCAGGCTATCTGCATATGCAAGAGTGCATTTTAATGCATCCATTGTGTTTACTTGGGGTTTGAACGTGTACCAACGCTTGCATACTAATCCTGAGGACGTGAATTTAATTACAACCGGTTTGAACGCTTGTCTAAGCAGAACTACCTAAATGTATGTTAACATTTTATTAGACGCGCGTGGCGCAGTGGTCTCCGTACTGGTCTGCAGTTCAAGGGGATCCTTGAACTTGAAATTTTAAAGAGATGATCAATCGGATAATCGTACGAACATCCATATGTCTATCACACTCACAATATACGTAATCTGAGGATAGAGCTAAAGTAAAGAAAGGTTTTTTACTATCAAAAATACATAAGAAGCATATTAATTACAAACGAGCTTATGCTTAAATAAAATATATTGAATATGACAGAAAAAATATATGAGAAGATTATATTACCTGATCATACATTTTCATTATTACCTAGGTTTCTCTTGTATAAAGTCAATTTATATTTGCCGATGTGATTATCAGTATCATATCTACATATTTATCATGTCATAGTTTCATTGTGACCACGATTCATGCAAATAGATTGAAATATTAGCCTAGAACATATTATACTCGTACTTACGAACCCGTTCATTTTAATATTGTATCTATAAATGAAAATAAATAATTTAAATCATGACCGTTGAAACAAATAAATGATATAATAATTCTACACAGGTGCAGGTAATTTTTGGACTTAAAACTGTAGCTATATAAAAACCGAGCTAAACAAACTGAATATACTAAATTAGTAATTTATTAATTAACCTCAAACTTCTTCTTGTATTTTATATCTATAGATTAAGCGAGATTTCTTTTAGAGTTACAAAGATGTCTTGTCAAAATAAGTCACCAACGAGTAAACTACTTTCATATCAATAATAAACGTCGTTTCTATTTCCGCTGGTAATAATAATGATTCTTATATTTAATGAGTACTTAGTTACATTATTTCATATTATCCAGGAGGTCAGCATTATCTGTAAAATACATCCAATCCTTTATACACCTACTTACATTTCGCATTCTCATTTACGTCTCGTTCACAGCTATAATTTTAGCTCCAAAATTTCTATGTGAAAATCCGTAGACCAAATTCACATGGGGAGCTATAATTGACCTCCATTAACGGGCTGACGTGGCTGTCGTTGTTAATAATAATAGATATTCGGTGTTCGGGGCGACAAAAAGTCTGTCGGCGAACAACCGGCGAACAATCGAGTAGGAACAATGAAGGTTCGTGAATCAAACAATCGATCCATCGAAGAGTCCATATAATATATTATCGCGACAGCTGCGCGGGGTGGCTCGCACTGGAAATTGTGACAGGGTCCCATCTCCCACGGTCTGCCTTGCCCCTGATCCTTTGTGATAGTATCCCGCGCACCAATTGCTAGTTGCATTAGAATACATTAGACCAGTTTCGCTAGTTTGTATGCAACCCTTCCTACTGTGTAGTCAAACTGGAAACCCAAATGCGCCCATTTTAATTAATAAGCCAGCTGCGATTAATTTTTATACATGACTGACAAACATTTAGGAATAACAATTGTAATTGTACACAACTCGTGTTGTTAGTACACCGTCTATGTTTTGAACCCAAAGCAAGTTAGACGTTCCTAAAATTACTCAAATTATTATTGTAAACTTTTTTAAATTTTACTTTGTACAAAAAAAATTAAAAATTTTAAATAAATCAATAGTAAATTATTAGTCAGTCACAAGTCCAGTATAAAATTTTTGTAATCATTCCTTATTTAAAATTTATGACATACCTTATCTAACGAAAATATCTCGTACACGTCCTGAATTACTTTCTAAACTTTTCAATAAAACGTTTAGGTATTGTAAACAGCAGACATCAGTTAAAGTTTGTTGGTATAAAATCTAAAAAGTAGAATGAAAAGCAAGTTCAACGTCCGTGAGGGCGCCACACGACCCCCATGCACCCCTGCCACCGATATTATTAGCATGCCGTAAAAAACGTATAAACAGAATTCGGGGCTCAAGTATGCTAAGGTCGCGTCGGGGGTTCGAACGAAAGAGGTCATAACACGGTCTCAAGACAAGCTGATTGCATAAATGGTGTGAATAACAAGTATTACGTATTATATGTATATATTTCGGTATATATTTCGGTAACTATTTATAATTTACAAATTGGACCAACGTAATTTTATTCTTTAAAAGCGTTTTATTAACATGAATACCAATCTATAGACAATTCAGGTATGACTAGGTCTTCATTCTCGTTCATATATTTTTAAATTAATAACTTAGATCATTCTAGGCATTCTCAAGGTGTGCGGAAAATTCTCATTTTCCATACCATTATGTTTGGCTACATAAAGAAATTGAGTCAAATTTATTTTGAATATCGCATAAACATGTCCCAATTCAAACATATGATAGTAAAGGTCGTGTTGTCGCGGGCCAATGATCCATCGAGTGAAGGCGCTCGTGACGTCGGCGGAAGTCGCGAAGGGCTTCCCTCTCCACGACCCTCGGCGAGGTGTTAGCCCTATAGCGTGTGATGCGATACTAGATTAACTAGGAACTAGAATGTTTAGCGCAAGCTAGATAAAATTAAAAGGATATTTCATCTTTTTATGCGGGTAAACGTGTATGTGATTCAAGATTATAAAATACGTTTACTACATGTTATTAGGTTGGCAACTTAGTTTCTGGAAATATTGTAACTTTAAGAATGTTACTTAATGATTGAAATTTTTCGAAACATAATATTTTCTTACATCACAGTATTCCTGCTTTTTATTGTTCAAGTTCATTTATTAATTTTCAGTCCTTCAATAAGCACGAACGAATTATTTTAAAAAGAATTGTACATTCGTTTTCTTTGACTGAAAAGACTACAGTAAGTAAACGTAATACTCCAAACATTACAAATAGGGCTTCATTTGATTCGATTTCTGGAATCAAACTACAAATTCCTGCCGCTACGTCTATAGTTTGTGATAAAGTGTAGTGGTGTAGCCTAAATTTTAACGCTACAAATGATAATAACCCTTGAAACCATTTGTGTCATTTCGTGGTGTAGGGAAACAATCATTCACGGGCCGCCCACGCCCCTCCGATCGCCAGTTAATTGCCCCCGTGTTTACGTTCTTTCACCATGGAGAGTACACTACACGCTACTACTATTGCTAGGGTCAATGATTTGTGACTTACAAATATTTGTTTATACTGAAATTTGATTAAAATTTGATTGTTACTGGCATTTTATGGTGTGAGGCGATATTGGGTTAAACGCAAGTAGGCAAGACCAACCATGATAAACCAAGCCCCATTTAGAGCCCTACAGCTATACACATATATTCAATAAAAAACGATAGAAAGTACAAAAAGACCAATATTCAGTAATTTTTTTTACCTATGTAACCAGTTTATTTTTAGTTAAGCATGAAGGGCCTTATATTATAGACAAAATATTTATACAACAGAGACACAAACTATATACAGTCATATTAATAAAGTATTGAAATGTAAATTAGGTTAATGGTGACTACTAAAACTTAAAGTATATGTACTTCTACAAATGTGCCGTCAACGATCAATCAAACACGTACGCAGCTTGAGTACGGCTGTGGCGGCAAGAGAATTTCCTTCATTTTTTGTACTAGGTTGACTAGCTAGCTTCCCGCTAGCCGACTCATTAATTTAATTATAATAAGAATTTAGATAATTATTTCCATTTTATTTTTATTGTGAAACTTTAAGTAGTAATTATGACCGTAGGTATACGGTCGTCGGCCATTTTGTCGGAATTACTATCGCAAACGTCACGTTGAAGGCGTCTTCATTTCTATCTTTCTAAACGGCATCTTTAGAGTATTTCGTTTTGTACGGATGTGATTAGCATGTCCCTGATAAATCTATACATAACTCTGTTTCATAAGCCAGGTCATATAATGAGTCATAAATAAATTGAAAGTTAGCATTCATTTGGTACGTGTTTATTAAAATATGTAAGAAAATATACGATATTATTGAAATATCGAAATAGCAAAACGCAATGTAATCTTAACACGATTGAACATCTACTACATTGTTGACTATTAAATGAAATAATTAAAATAAAAATATTTCATAACTTGTGTTTACTTTATGTAACATTATTTTATTGTTAGATCAAATATTATTACTTGGACAACTTCGAAGGTGACAGAACTTCTTGTCGTTCGACTCCGGTATCACTACCACACTAATTTCTGCCTAATAACAACAGTATTCTGATTTGAAAGGACGTATATTTATTAAAGGCGCGTATATAGTCGACCTTAAGTAGGGCTCGAATCTTATTTGGGGTTAATTATAAAGTAAGTATATAAGATGGTAAGTGGAAGTGGCGACTTACCATCTTATCAAGTGGACTGCATGCTCGTTTGCTACTTCCCTCATATATACGTATATAACTTGGGATTTATTCACTATTTTTCGGAACTTGATCATGAACGGACTTTTTCCAAGTTAGTTTGATAAAGTGTGCAATGTTAGAAACTTTCTATTCGCAAGGAAGTCATAAGTGCTCTAATGTGCATTTTAGGAAAAACATGTACATACCCAGTTATACTATATGAATTTAATGAGGTGAATGTCGGGCGCTCTGCCAACCACTTTGCTTATGCGACCCCTAACCAACGTAACTTGCCAAATAAACGCTCTATTAGGGAAAATTTTAGAAGTTAATTCACTGAAGAATCTTAAATGTTAATTATTTCGGTTCTGGTCTTTCGGTTGGGTTTCGGTTAGCTACGTTCAAGCCTGGATAAAATCCGGTTACAAAAACACAAAAACCAACATTTAGCAGCATTGTGGTAACAAAACAAAAAATATAAAAAGTTTTTCGTAATTCGCAAAAAAAATTAAACGTTTCACTAAAAAGTATATGTCAAATAACATCAACAAAATAAAAAAATCCAGATGGACAAATATTGTTCATGGCCACGCCAATTTATAGAAATAAATTTAATATCAGTAGACTAGGTGCTAATTCGTTGGATGCGACGTGCGGGCCGGCAGCTGCAACGGGGCTATTGTATGGCGACAATGCGCCCCTAATTTATAGTTGAACGAGATTATAGTCCGCGATTCACCAAATCGGAACTATATCCTGCCTTACAACTGTCATAGTACCGCTGTTTTAAAAGTAATATTTTATGATGGCAAATCTCAACAACCATCTATGGACATCTATTAATAATCGACATAAGAGTCTCAACTGAAGTCGGCATCATGCATTGGTACTCTCGAGGATATAGTTTCAAAATGATATTAATATTAATATAATTGATATTAATTATTAGGCTCTTAACACTGTTATCATTACAACAGTGTTAAGCGCTTTGTATAGATGTTAAAGGACTCTGTGTTTATAAAAAACAAACATGGGCAATTTCTTATTTCTGTAACAACTGGAGGCGAATCAATAAAAAAAATTGAATTTGTGACGCGACTGCCACAGTTTAATATTGACGGATAGACTTGAGAAATTAAACGTGGCTACTTTTTGGTCAGAAACATTTTCAATAAATATTGATCTATTGTAAAATATAAGTTGTTAATATTTAGGTATATTTATATTATTTTCAAATGAATACTCACGAATGACTTAATGTTTTTTTCATCGTAATGTTTCATTTAAATATTAACGCCTGCGACTTTTATGAGAGCAACTGTTACACAGTGACAATTGCCGTTCATTATTGTGTATAGACATTTGCGTGTTCTAATATTGTTATTAACTTACGTGTGTGAAAATAAGTGCATAAAGAAGAATACAGAAGCAAGATAAAATACGAAGAGTCAAGAATTTTAACAGAAGAATACAGTCCGCCTCCTTTGCATTCACTGCCGGCGCCTTTATGTGTTTGTGGTCTATCATAAGGCACGCGGTGAATGCCAAGAGCGGGCTCATTCGACGTTCGATATAAGGAATGAAGAATAACGTGAAAACAGAAAATTGAAATAATAATGTGTGTAAAATGTGTTTTATAAATTAAATTTAAATAATTGTCGTTTTAGTATTTTTACATTCATTTGTCAATCTGGTGATTACATTGTAACTCGATTCTAAATATTTATTTATTTACTCGTTTTGTTCACGTCTACGATTAAATTTTTTACTATACAGCATGTCTTTAAGTACCTAAATTTAACGCTGGATGTGTTATATTTTAAATCCTCCATAAAAGTTACTAAAAATTCATGTCGTTCCCCATGAAGTTTTATAAAGTCATATCCATCCATATCTTTAGTCTTCTATTTTTATTCAAATTGTTTCCGCCGTTCCCTAATTGTACCCGAACGAGCATAATCTGGCACCTGTTTTAACTTACCTACGTTTGTGTATTTTATAACATAATGTCATATCTGATGGTAAATGGTAACTCTATACTTCTCGTCTCTCCAGATATCTATATGAATTCCAAATAGATAGAACACGGGATTCACGTAAAGTCAACATAGATGTGTTGCCACTATTGAAGATGAACGTCGCCTTATGTGTCTATAAGTTAGGTGGCATCCACATCCATCCACCGCAACGTCCATTCCACTACAAATGATCATCGTCGTATCGCCCCAGTCGAAACATACTTATTTTAACATCTTTCAAAAGCATAGAAATATATATGTGTAGAGTAAATGTCTTACATTTACTTTACAAAAAATCCACATGGCTTCATGATAAGACCTCCATTAGTTTGCATCCCACTGTGGCTACGGTTCAACGCGCCGCCAGTCCTGCCTAATTAAAGTCTGTTATCCTTCATTGTACACTGACTCTTGCCAGTAAACAAACTAATTAACCTTCATAATGCGTAAAGAACATAGCTCGGCTACAAACACCGTGTTTTAAGAAACAAATAGATTGAAGTTCTTTATGTATCCTTATTTCAGTTCGCTAGTGAGTGTGGTCAGGTTTATATAGATTTTGAAATGGCATGACTATTTCAGAAATATGTACGTGTATTTCAAAAATTATGCAAAGTCAAACTGGTTAGTTGATCTACTTTTCGGACTGTCACAGTTATGTAGATAAGCAGCGATGGCCTAGTTGTATGAACTTCGGTCTCCCACGCCGGGGGTCCGTGGTTGACATTCTAGACACACTGATTTTTCATAGCAATATGCGTATAAAGGACATAATATAACAAATTTAATATTATCACATGTGTTAACAGTAAAACATCGTCAGTAAACCTACATATCAGAAAGATTTGTAGAATCACAGAAGTATGGGATGTCTGCCAATCCGCACTTAACTATCACGGTGGACATGGCCTTATCCTTCTCAGTCAGAGAAGAGACCGGTGCTCAGCAGTGAGACAAAGGATTGATGATGAGACATATTCTATATATTATTGTATATCTATACAGTTGCTCAAAAGCTAAACTTTTTCTTATCTACAATTACGTATAGATATTAAGTCACAATCGACCGTACCTACTTACTCATAATGCACATTCAGTAATGTCGCATGCGCAAGCGCACCTTTCACACATGCTCTCACTGGGTACTACGTCAGCTGAATACACACAAATTGCATTTATACTTATACGTACCTATACCTTTCTTTTGTCGTACGTCACATAATGTTATTCAACAGTAATCCGGTCAACAACCTTGTTCCAAATAAAACTGCTGAATTTGTATCTGAAACGATTTGACATCGTCGTTTCAAATGGTACCTATAGAAGTTAGAATTTTTTTGTTATAAAAGTCAACGAGCATGCAATCCACCTAAGTGGCAACTGCCTATTAACATCTGTAATTAACCTCTGATATGATTAGAGACCTATCTGAGGTCAACCAAAGAGTTGCTATCTATGAGGACTAATTTGGAACGCCTGTGACAAGTCTATCTAGTCTAGTTAAGTATAACGCTTCACAATAGAAGACAGCAGCCCTACCGTTATTAGGCAGAAACAGACTTGGAATGTTTAGTTCAATAAAACCAGTTTTACAAAAACTAGTCAGACTACATCTATACTTCCGCTCATTTAATATGCGGCTTATATTATAATACCAAATTGCATGTATAATCATGATTCATGTTACAACGAGATCTTTATGCAGTGTGAAATATTACTTAATTGATTGGTCAAACATTTAGTATTGCATGATTGGAGCAGGCGATAAAATGTATATAAAAGAAGTTTTATTACTTAACGAATTTATTAAACTACTCAGATCGTGTCTCTGATTGTAACATTATATGCAAAGAATTACTTACCTAATGATAATTTGGTCCAAACCGCACAATTGATTACACTTTGGAAGTTTGTTAAATAGAACGGTAGATGGTAAAACCCTTTGTAATTGGACTTCGGCGGCATCATTCTGCCTAATAACAGCAGTGTTAAGCGCTGCTGTATTCTGATTTGAAGGGTGTGGTAAGGGAGATAAACTTAACGA
>DWRA01002846.1:0-13131 GCA_018250295.1 Spathilepia clonius
TCCTC
This sequence comes from Spathilepia clonius, assembly GCA_018250295.1. Taxonomy (NCBI): domain Eukaryota; kingdom Metazoa; phylum Arthropoda; class Insecta; order Lepidoptera; family Hesperiidae; genus Spathilepia; species Spathilepia clonius. The sequence continues at coordinate 6 of DWRA01002846.1, forward strand.
AGGGGTAGCAACGCATCTGTGGTCGACTTCAGTTAGGATTCTGGTCTTATCTGGGGTGGATCACAAATGTCCTTGGGCGGTAGTTGCCACTTACCATCAGGTGGACTGCATGCTCGTTTGCTACTCCATCATATAAAAAAAAAACTGAGGTAGTAAACGAGCATGCAGACCATCCACCTGATGGAGATCAGTCTACATCTATAGTTAACCTCATATAGTACTCTCCAGTACTGTTAAACTAATAGTAGTGTAGTCTTACCTGTACTGTCCATTACAGGTGTGACTACACCTGAAGTCCTCTTATCTTTGTCATACACAAAAACATGGGTATTTTTGAGGACTAAATATTTAGTTATTTAGTCCTCAAAAACACAACAACTACAACTATAGTTATTGCTTAATTAGTTAAGCCACAACTATAGTTGTACTTTCTTAAGCGATGAAGCGATGTTGCTTATAAGCAATGCAAAGCAAGCAGCGATGTTGCTTATCAGCAATATGCTCTTAAGAGGCAGCAATATATGAGACAGGGCTGCCTCCAGAGGCAAACCGCAACAGCTTTTGCCACCTATAATGTTATTGTCAACAAACCATAAATGAAAACAATATAAAGAAAATGTGTTCATGTTAAAAACGATGTTAAAGAAGGAAATGGAGCATACCGTTTAATTAAGCATGACAATCTACACATTACCTTTAAATTCAAATCATTCTCGACGTCAAGCTTCTCAGAACATGAAAGTATTAAGATATTGTTTTTACCCAACTATTGCGTGGCAAAAAGAGGTTTATGATTTCGACTGGTACGTATTGTGTGTTAGTTCATTTGTTCCCTTATCACTTCTAAACTACTTATAATAATTTGACAAGCGATATATCATTGAAAACGTCTTGATAGTCCGCTATATAGAGGAGATACAGTCTCGAAATTAAAGATTTTTAAAACTTATTTCATATTAACTTATTTGGTATTTCGCACGGCATGTGTTGGATATCAAATGAAAGGGTTTATTTAGCATATTTCAAGTATGTACATTATTAAATCTTGCTGCTTCCTCCGAAATATTTAATTAAGCAATAACTTTAAAAAATAAATACCGGGCTTGCAAAAATATGACACAAGGAAATCCTCTTACGGTTAAATTCAGATTTGTGTCGTGATCGAATGCTTTTAAATCATATCACTTTTGTGATATAACTTTATTATAAGGATTATTCTTATGCTTAGGGGAAGAAGTTTTACGACCACAATAGTATTACCAGTCCTAACAGAATCTTACTACAAATAAACGTTTGACACCAACAAAGTATTGATATTTACTTCATCATCAACCCATTAGTGTCCCACTGCTGGGCACGGGTCTCCTCTCAGAGTGAGAGAGATTAGGCCATAGTCTACCGCGCTGGCCCAGTGCGAATTGGTAGACTTCACACACTTTTTGAGAACTTTTTTTGACAAAGAACTCAAGTGTGCAGGTTTCCTCACGATGTTTTCCTTCACCGTTATAGCAAGTGATAATTAATTTGTAATACGCACATATCTTCGAAAAATCAGAGGTGCGTGCCTGGGGTTTGAACCTCGGACCCCTCGACTGAGAGGCCGTGACTCAACCACTAGGCTATCACTGCTACTTTACTTGCAAAACGTTTTTAGTAAGTGGTTGCTCTTTACTTGAAATCGATTGTAAAGTCATCTAAACAAACACAAATGACCTGAACGGAATGACGTCGTACCCTACTTACTATGTATCTAGATATTTCAGTTTGAGTTTCAAATTTGCTCCTATAGGTTGAATAGCCTTAAACACGACACTAAGATATACACATTTTTGAGCGCGCACGCCGTTTTGAAATTCTAAAATGAGGAAGACATGAAATGGAAATATGAAAGTTGAATCAACTATGTTGTTTATGGAGCGGTATTATTAAGTACTAAGTCTAGTTCTCGTTTGATTCGACTGTTATGGTTGATGACGTTTCGTATGACGTTACATGACATAACTTAGCTTTTTGTCACTTGAACGGAGAAATGGAAAATAGTAAATGGAATAAATATAATTTGACAGTTGTACTAGATTACCTTGCCGAGATAGGAGTAGTAGTGAGCCTCGACCGTGGCATTGGTCGGTGCGGGATAGATGTTGCGTCTCGCTCGCACGCAGCAGTTCATTCACCCGGGCGTAGAGCGAGTGCGGAAGAAGCGCAGGCGGCGGCACGGGCTGTAGGCAGCCGCGCAGTAAGGACGTCTCCGACCATGAACCGAGCTACACATTATCAGTTATCCGGAGCTATCGGTGCGCTACGCCGCGTCCGCTCCACCATGACCCTCTAACTCGTGTTTCGCATTTAACTAGACTGAATGTAACATAGATCTCAATCTAAGACTTATTTTTTAGTATTTCCCCTATTTTTAAGTGACGGTTAGTGTTGTGTCGATTAGTTATTAAGTTTAGTGAAATACAACAAAACACTTCGGATTTTCTTCAATGTGGATTTTTCTTCGTGTCACTTGCCTGGATTTTATAGTGACATTGGTAAGTAATAAAATTACTTGGAAATTATTAATAATGGTAAATTCAGCGTCTCAAGGCGTTCGTTTTCTTGCCGTCAAAAGACATCAACGCGCGACTTTACTTTTATATTTTTTTTTTTTTTTCCATATGTTTACTTGTACTGTGTTATTATCTTTGCTTTTCAGAACTGCCAGTATTTTACTGATATGTGGATTTTAATTTATTTTTTATTTAATTTCGTGAATACTGTCAGTATCTATTTATTGACGACTTATTTGTAAGGGTTATAGTAGAAATGATTTACGTATATGACGTTGATTTAATGTATTAGAAAAAATATTTTACTGTATGGTTATAGTAAGCACATGTTTTCAACTGCATTTCAGGTCATTTTAAGCTGAACCCAGTACAAAAGTGTAATAAAAATTTAATTGATTTCAATTCAACTTATCATTTTCTCTCACTTTTATTTTTTAAATGACAAAATAACAGTAAATTATTTTTTTCCTTATATTTTTAACGTATGTTTGAAAGTATATATTAGTACATATATTTACAGGTTATAACATATTTTTCATAGTATACTTCTACTAATAACTTTATGTATTATTGCACTAGCAGTATTTTGAATTTAGTATGTAATGTATTCAGAAGAATATTATGTTTACATAAAAATGATATTATACAAAGGATGCGGATAAGGTGTTGTTAGAATACTTGGATACACAACCACTCTGATTTTTGTTTCTCCACAATGATTTAGTAAATAGCACCTTCAAAATATATCTACCGAACTATATATGGTTGTATATAATTACGTACATCAACATTGAAATAGACGAATCCTAGCATCACGCTCACATGCACACACGTACAAACACATAGGTCCAACTATTGTTATTGAGCCGTCGAGTTGTGTAAAAACGCAACCTTGAACTTTTTGAGTTCAAATTCAAGGCGAACATTTCGCACACGTGATCTACCCACACGAAGCTTACGTACCTCACCCCGTACATACATTTTGATAACGTGCATTCAACCTTTTAAACAATAATATAAATGACGTAAATACAAAAAAAAAAACAAAAATTGTTTATGTAACATTCAATATTTCCTCCAAGGTAAACTTCTTTTTTTAATTAAAAGGTCTAAAAGCTCTCGCTCGCGTTTATTTTATCGATTAAAATGTGCAACAAACATAAACATAAAGACAACGAACGCACGCACACAACTTAACCTCGGCAGACACGTAAAATAAAAATAGCACATGAAAATTAAAATGCGAATGTTGTAGATTGGCCAAAAAAGTTACAAAATGCAAGCAAAAGTGATCCAAAGTCGGAGCGCATAAGATGCAAATCGGCATGCAAGTGGGCCGCGGTTTCGGCAATGACACTGACTACCGATGATATAACATCAGGCTGACAAACCCGTGAAAAGTCGGTCGTTGAACCGCGCTGCTTGCGAGTCGGCCGGCTCGGAGCGCTTTCGCTTATGCGATTTTTATGTTTACACCGCTGTACATAGAGCTCATTCTCATTTCACTTTGTTGCGCTCGATTTTAAACAGTTAAGATTCGAATCGAATTCTGTGACGCAATATTTTTCACAATAAATAATGTAATTATATGGTATATAAATATGAAATTTGATTAGTTAATAACGTGTTCGGAAATTGATTGATTTTTTTAATGAACAATATCGTCTAGACGTGCAATGGTTGGAATAAATCTGGAATAATATCCCAGCAATTATTTTTATTATACTCATTTACTTATTCAACAATCGTAATTAGGTAAATGTTTAAAAACATTATACGTACTCATGTGTACTTTGAGGAAAATAAGACAAAAATGTCCGCTTAAGCGCAGTACAAAAACTCTTGAGCATCAATGTTGTCATTACTTCAACGACTTTAATCTGAAGTGTCGAAGAGCGAGGAAGAATGTTTGAAGAGTGCTTAGTGCGGGATTGCTAGGAAGGTCCTTGATGGGTAGAAAGTAAACGCTTAGTAAACATGGTATGCGCGTGGGGGGGGCGGGCCGAGGGCGGTTAATGCGTGGAACCTGTTCGAGCAACGGTACCTCAGTGCCCTGGGCGCGCACGCACCTATTATGTAATAACCATTTTCATGCCCCGATAGCTTTGTCTTTCAATGCATTTGATCTTTTCCTGCCTGAGTCATGTGAGTGACGTAAGCTGGAGAATGCAAGCTTATAAGACAGTTATGTGTGGTTCACTGAACGTCTTGAGTATGAATAAATGTCATCACAAATCTATTAAATCTCGTAATATGCTAGTTTTATAACACAACTATAAGACAATAAATATATTAACTCTCTCATATGAATACTAAACATGAAAATTTAATACGCGACAAGAAGTTTGTGTCTCTGCTTCTATAATTTATTTAGAAACGAGCAAATATTCTACGCAAAAACTAAATTATTAAATTACAAAAATACTATATTAGTTTCAATAGGGTGTATTTCTAGCTGCCCAAAAGTTAGCTAGCAGCAAATTACGTTAAATCCACCTTTGTACCCGTTCGTCACTCTAAAGCTTCATAAAGTATAAATAAATATGTAACATGTAAGCTACGACAATGAACCATATCACATATTGCGCTATTTAATATGCACACATACGTGCATAATGGCAAAGTTCTAGCTAAAACAATGTATGTCGCAAGCCTTCCGGTAACAGTAACAACGAACGGTTACCCCACCGATGACGGTCGGTCACAATATCGCTCCATTCATTATTTGTCACCCTATCACAACGGCCGCGCGATGAAGGCTATTATCACAAGCTTAATGAAATTGTATGAAGTCTCATCATGTTTAATGCTAATCTTCGTACTCGCATAATTTCCAAACAGGAAAGTTTTGTGGTTCAACTCTGGCGGTACCACCGCGTATTTCTGCTCAATAACAACAGTATTTAACGCTGCTGGATTCTGGTCTGAAGGGTGTAGTAAGACTACTTATCCGAGGCGTTCCAACTTAGTCCTCAAAGGTAGCAACGCTTCTGTGGTTGACCTCAAATAAGACTCTAATTTTATCTGGGGTTGATTACAGATGGCCTCAATAGCCACTTATCATATGGACTGCATGCTCTCTTGCTAACAATACAATAACAAAGTCATAGATAAGTGTCATATGTACAATGACAATACAATATATTTAGAAAAGCAATTTTATAGTTAGTACAAAATCTACTTTATACCTAACTCAATATCACATCGTTTGGTCACTTAATACGCGACCCTATGGGAAGTATTGGATACAAAGTTCCAATTTCACCCTCCTATTTTTTATCGACGCATTCTAACTGTAGCATCCCATAGGTACCGTAATCTCTAATGTATTATGTGTAACGTTATACACGCCATGTTGGCATCTACCTGCTCAGGTAATTTATATAACCAAAGTTACCTTTTCATCGTATTAATTAAAAAGTGGAGCAATCACATGGAGATTTAGGTAGCCTCAGCACTACATAATTAAGTCAGAATGCGTTTATTTATAAAATAGTGTATATAAAAATATACAATCAAATAAAAACACACGTTTACTGTATAATAATGTATTAAAATTAAAATACTAAGTGGGTAATAGAAAAGTAATAACCCAAGCTAGGTACGCTCACTCCAAACTGCGTAGGAAAGTCTGAAGTAGTACGGAAGTCGTAAAATGGGACCGCTGTCCGCTCGCTATGACCTCCCTTTCATTAATAATCCACCACAAGTGATGCAACTACACCATTGTCGTAAGAAAATTCGCGTAAACATACGGTACTTGGCATTTTTAGAGCACGGTTTTAACAAATCGATCAACGCACTGAATTATAAACGAGTATCCCACAAAGGAAGTGATGTTATCCGTCCGAATATAAGTTTTTATACCATAAGGTGCACAAAGATTTGTTATAACAGTCGATCATATTTCTTCCTCTATTGATTCAAAACGCACAAATGGATCTAACGGTACGTCCCTTACAAAGAACTCGCTGTGATTTTTTAGAATTAATCTTCTACCTGCGATTTGAGACCGTACACTTGTTCCTTCCTTTTATATAGGATTTTGCAAACCATGGATAATTACTTGTCTCCTTTATCGCGGTGATCTGTAATCACACAGATTGTAAAGTGACATTATACGGTTCTTTTGTCTGCACTAACGCTAAGAGTATTATAACTTTACAACATGGTACTTTTTAATTTAAGTAATTGTAAAAGATTAAACTAGTGATATAACGTATTCATTATCATAGGTGATTGATTAAAAAAATTATATGAAAATATGTTATTAAATTACAGAAAATCACAATAAAATGTCTTCAAAAATCACTCACGAAATTATAGCGCCAGCGAGCTACCGAACTATTTTCGAAGTGGCAAAGTTTTTGGCAAGATTTGTTTGTTTCGACACACACATTATTCCCTACGAGCTAGGTCTTAGATGAGCTTAGTGTTTATTACTAATATATTGGGATAATTAACATTTTTTGGTACGGCGCAATAGATGAAAAATCACATCAAATTTTTAAGGTATTTAGGACAAGAATCGAATACTGAATTCCCTCCTAAAATAAGTCCCTTGCTGCCCATATGTATTAAAATTCGTCATATTAAATTGTAGGTATGTAGACTATTCTATTTAAAGATATCTTTATATTTCCTCGCAAGCTCAAAATCTATTTTTCCAACTTGTACCGTAGACGTTAACGACAATTCATAATCCGCCGACCCCGTTCAATTATCACGTAAACCCAAGAATCGCAAACGAGTCATTAATAGAGCAAAATACTTTTAGAAGTAACTAACAAAGGAAAGTAAACCGTAGTGGTTCGTTCGATCGATGAAAGTAAAGGCCAGTGTAGACGGGCGGGCGGTCCCGTTAGCCGGCCGGGCCCCGGGCTCACGGAATACTAAACGCTGACATACTGCGCGGCTTTTGACCCTATCCACATTCTAGACTAGTACTTCACACTTATGTGCACTCGATTTATCACCTACCAACTACCTATTTGATCTGTTTATTCTAGCCACACTTTTTTTTTTGATTTAATAACTATTTGCATTTTTTTCTTAAAACTTTTTCTTAATTTGGTCTCATCTTAGATTAAACTTATCATAAAAAGTCACTTAAACTGCATCTAGAAAATTCTAGAATGATTTTTGCAGATACTACTTTACGACGTGTAAACCTGTAGTAGCATATATTTGCGAGATTACCTCGAAAGGCATTCTCGCCTGCGGGGAAACCAAAAGGCCTCTTTTATGTTTTTATACGATTTCTTCAAAGTCAAAACGCAACAAATTATTATTGTCTCGCAATAACCCTCGGTATTGTCCGTCGCATCATTTGTGCCTCCAAGTTAAAAAAGGACTTTACAAATTGTTTTAGCAAAAAATGCAATTTGCGCAAATGGCATTTTTTAGCACATTTCGTATGCTGTAAAGGTACTAGCCATAAACCTAAGGGGCTGTTTCGAACCTTTTGTGCATATTGTTTTAAACAAAACGATCTCCATTTTGTAATAGACAATGACGCAAACAAATTGCGTATTTATTTGTGCGAAAAGTAAAACTAACAGACATTTTAACATAATTGCTATGTTTTTGTACAGTACAGAAATAACTATGAAGAAACCGTTTTAAAACAGCTTCGGCGGAGATGCAGGGACATTTTCGTCATAGACTATTTAAGTTCGGTGCGGATATAGGCAACGGAGGACAACGACCCTACGCAAAATTCGCTGCATTGGGCTAGGTCTAGTGCATGCGCGTATGTATCACCGTCAACACGGAAACACCGGGAAAGGGAGCGCATTATGCCTTCCCTCCCTGGCTAGAGCAGGAAAAAAACATGAATGAGTATTGAAGCCTACCCCAAGAAGGGGGAAATCGAGTTTGCACTGTAGGCTCTACATCCACAGATGCAGACTTGTCCTACACCACAACGTTCTAACTAAGATCAATAAAGCTTTAACCATAAGATAGATGCTATAAAATATAAAGTTCCGTACTCGTAATGTGAAGAAAAACTTGCGGATAGAATGCATTAACCACACTGCAATCAATGCTATAAAGATTCATTAAATTCTAATTCAAAATAATAATTCGGTATTGTACTACTAATAATTAGGTACTGTAATAACATTTGTATTCAATAGGTAATAAATTTGGGTATTGTTTCCCTCAAAAAATTTCAAAACAAATAATTTTTTACTTAGTAACTTAGGATCGGATTCTAATTAAGCTAAGCATTACATAATCTGTAAGTATTATGCAGTATTACAAAAATGGCACTGAGATTTTGCCTAAAACCACGTGGATTTAGATGGTAAGTACAAGTAATATTGGTGTGGGTGTCAACGACCTGTGCCCAATACTCATACAGTAAACGCATTTCCCGCACACAGCCGCGATGCGATTTATTCGCGCAGAGAGCGGCGAGCGTGGATCGTAGAGCGAGACGGGCGGCGCCGGGCGCGGGGGCTAGCGCAGTGGGACGAGGCAGCTGCGGCCGTTCACCCCGGAAGATTCAGTGTTTTGATACCGCTCAAGCCTCCGACGCTGGAAAACTGCATTTTCTTTGATGCGCTTCGCTTTTCACGCTCTAATTGACTGCCAATTGAGCGATTTTGTTTTTAATGCCGTCATGTATTCGGTTGTGTAGATCACTATCGATTTAGATTTGGAACAAGCATGAACATCGTAATCTTTACTGTTTTTAATTAAAATCCGTTAAAATTATGTTTGTAGCAGCTTACTTTTAAACACGTTCAATTTTAATCAGAATTAATTAAAGATTTGGTTGTGCGATTGTAAGTTTACATTAAACATAATTTTAATTCCCATTGTTTCATAAATAATAGTCCATGACAATAAAATTATACATAGATGTTATTTAAATATAGTATGAAGCATTTAGTAATAAAATAATTAAAAGTTTTCTTTTCACACTACGTAAACGGTAATAAGTCAATTAAAATATATTCTGTAGTCTCTCTCTGAAAGTTTCGCGAAGTTAAGGATGAAGTAGTGCATTAAAGAAGAAATATTGACATTATTTTTATATTTTGGGAATAGCAAACAAACGTGCAGAGCATTTGAATGTAAGGTTACTCCCACTCATGGACATTTGTAGTCAACGCAAGATAAGATTAAGAGTCCTACCTAAACTCGACCACAGATGCAGAGGACCAAGTTGGAATGCCTCAAATAAACATATCTCCCTAAAAATCAGAATACACTCCCTACAATGCTTAACACTGGTATTATTTGGCTAGAAATAGGTGTAGCGACAGTGCTGACGGAGTCGAACTACAAAAGGTTCTACTAACTTCTTACAGCAAAATTATTATAGATAAACTACATAAATAAATCGCGAGCATAGCTAACATTTATGAAACATCATTACGTATTCAATAAAAAATAAACTTTCTTAATACAAGTACAATTAACAATCATTTATTTGTACTGCAATAATATAATACTACATTATTTATTTGTACTGACCACAGTAAAAATCGTACATTTATTTGTACTTCAATGTACCGTGAATCTATTAAAAACCGCACTATAAACTTTACTGTACTTTAAATAGGTACATCATTGCGTCAAGTCCATACGTAAACACCAAAGGGTACAAAAAGCGACGAGATAGACACGATAGACGTCTGAGCCGTTAGGGCAGGTCAGGGCATAGAAAGGGCATGCGGCAATTAGGTAATAACTCGAAAACTTATGGGCTTTGAAGCTTGGATACTCTAATTGGAATAATAATTCCAATTGAATAACTGAAAGATGATAACTGAATTTTACTCTCAAAATACTCTTTTGCTGCATTTAATTGCAAATACGCCAAACGATTCTATAACAATCTATAGCATTTTGGTTTGTTTTACGGTAGTGCTACTTTGATCAAAAGACAATGTTCATAAATGTTTACTTCGTAACAAAAGAGTCACGGATGACGTCATATAAGTAACTAATTCAAATGAATGAGAATCGACTTCAAATCGAGTGGATTACTGCGTAGTAAAACTATTGGTACTATATTTAAAAAATGGTAATATTGTCATATTATTATATAAGAAATTAATGATAAAGTAAGCATTTCTATATAATGCATATACTCGTATATGTGTCATAATTGCTCGTTACAAAAATACAACGAAATATATTTTAAAGAGATTACCGTTTTTAAAATATGCCAAAACGTAAACAAACTACGTTACGTAGACTGGAACATAAAGGCGCTTAAAAAAACAGCCGTGAGGCACTCGAGCCCCAGGCAGCCGTCGGGTCCATTATTCAAAGTTCGAACAGTTTGAGGCTGTTAACAGATTACAGGCTGTAAATAGTGAAATCAATATTGGATAATGGTAGGTGGTAGGGTGCGGCGTGGTCGAGCCGCCGGAGGAGGCAGTTACCCTTACTACAGGTTCTCTGATAACATATTCAAACTACTGAGCTTTTAATCAAAACAACATAGTCCATCCCGCTCTAAACCTGCAGTAACTGATAAAGAGACAGCTATCGACGTGTTGAGGCTTTAAATTCGAGATCCAAAGGTAAGGGTGCATGAAGGCTGTGTCGTCGACCCGTGAGAGTGAAAGCGTGTTCCGGGGTGGCGTTGAGACGCCCGCCCGCCCTGCCATGGCTTTCGCTACCGTTCTCACGCTAGCCGCTTCCACGTTGCTCCCAACTTATTTATATTGTTGTATAAGCATAACATAGAGTAAATGGTGTTATTAATAAATACATGTCTAAATAATAAAACAATGATAAAGACTGTGATCGGCCTTAAGATATTTTGAATTCATCATTCATCTATGAGTGTATATAAATTCAGTTTTGGGTAATTCTTTGCGATATATTACGTAAGTATAGTATAACTTTCTGTAGTGTGACAATGTAAACATTGCATTAGTGTACATCAACCTTTGTGTTAAGTAATAATTGCGATAATATCAGCCGGTGGTGTGCGGCGATCGTCAATAAAGTGCAAGCGCGGATCGAGAGCACGGTCAGGGCGCGCCGCGGCGGCCACACTACGGAAGTAATGAACTTGAATGCAGCGCTCGGTCGCATTGCGCCGCCGTCCCGCTCTCCTCTAATTGGAGAACACTAGGCGCGAACGTGACGTACTCACTGCACTCGCTGTCAAATTCGTCCGCATTCTCCATCACGGGCCGCTTTCGTCGTCGATGCGTTTATCGGAACGAGACGCGAATATGTGTGTCGATTGCATTCTCGGCGTTGTAAAAGTGCATCTAGGTCGGTCGGCATAGCACGGCGTCGGGTTAGTGCGACGCGCTCCGCGGCTAGACGTGGGGCAGGTCGGCGAGTCGCGTTGCATAATGCGCTCGGAGCGCCGCCGCCGCGCACGCCGGCCGGTGCCCGACCCCGCGTAGCAGCCAGCACACCGCTCGCCGCCGCCGCACGCACCGGGCCGTCGAGCCGACATGAGCGCGGCGCGCTGGCTCCGGCCTCTCGTCTCCCTGCTCACTTTCCGCATCCTCCTCGAGTACATCAAGTCGCTCGACATCGCTCTCGCGTCCTAGGCACGGGCCTACTCACCGATTACCACCAAACACGATAAATTACTTGTATTCAACCGCGCGATAAACTAATACAACATATGATCTAATTATAGTTATTTCAAGAATGCCTGAACGTTAACATTTATTGTAAGTATAAACTTTAGATGATAAACATGAGTATATTGAGTTTTTTTTGTTTACTAGAATTCATTAGTTCTTACAATCGAGTAACTTCCGCTAACTAATCGTACATGAAGACGGACGTGCCTGAGGAAAATATGAAACACATCGTTTATTTTAAACCATAGCAAGAAATAAAAGTAACTCACGATTTGCGAAATTAATCCAATGATTTGTTTAAGAAAAGACGATCTACACAAAACACGGAAGGGGAAAATAGATTTGGTTCGCTCTAAATTTAGCCTGCTAATAATAATGTAGACAAAAGGAAGCCACAACAGTTTTCTTTGCAATAAGCGTACTTTTGTAACATAAACTTCAAACGATTTCCGTAGCAAGTAAAATAAAAAACGTGCCCAATTACGAAATCATTGTCATCGAGTTGAATTCGGCATCAGCCATATAGGCAACATGCATCTCTACGTTGCCGATACTCGCATCTATTCGCAGTGGAAACATCTACGTATTAAATTATTATTAGACTGCAAGGTTAGTTTTCCCGTTGCACTAGCATATGTATGTGTTTGCAATATCATGGCCATATTTTATAGCACCTCGTCTTGCATGGTAACGTATCCGTAGAAAACAAACCTATATTATTCTTTAACTTGCAAGGATTTCAAACTAATCTCATTGTAATTTATCTCCAATTGATCTTTCATGTAAAACATATGCTTTTTTTAAAATATAAAAACATCATTGATTAAATTGCCATATATTAAATATTAATTTAACAAGTATTACGTTAAAAGTGTTAAAAATCAAATTAGCTTTTTTCTAATATGGTTCTTTAGACTAAACTAACAATTTTTTACAGATTTTGGTTGTGGTTCCTTAGTGTAATCTTGGTACTTATTTATAAAATATTCAGGAATC
>DWRA01002847.1:0-13131 GCA_018250295.1 Spathilepia clonius
TCGTTAGACTGCTACTCACCAGTACTCAAACTGGTTCTTATTAACATAAAACAATTAAAAACTTACAAAACATATCACATAAATTAATAAACCCTTACACTTGTACGGAAAATTAATTAGTTTTGTAATTTCATCGGTGGTCGGTTTACATCGTTTTTTTCTTTTAAATTATTAACAACATAAAACCGGTTATAAACACCACAGTTACTTCAGGACTCTTTTTTTCTTAGCGCCATTTACTTATACCCCTTTAAAGGGTGTCTAACAAGTTCACGTTCAAAAATTTTCCAGCTGTAACTTAATATTTTAACTTTAGGTAACTGTAGGTACTTAAGTGTAATTACTTAGCTAAGATTGAATCAAACATCGAATATCCTATGCCAATAGAAGAGTAGATACATTAGATAAACCTAACAAAGTTGTGGGTAGAAGCTGAATAATTAATAATTGTACTAAGTTAGCATATTATAGGTACAGCTTATCGAAGCCATACAAGGACTTTTGCTTAACCTACATCGCGTATATAACAACACTTTACAATGCCTTTATGACCTGCTTCTATAAGGTAGGTTAGTTTATTATAATATTTATGCAAAAGGGGGAAAAATTCTCCGCACGGCATTCCCATTTGGAAACATTTAAATCGATGTAGTCACAATGCAAGCCCAAATAACCCACTTTATGTAGGTACAATTCGTAAATTTGCATCATTTGGCGGGAGTAAAGTGTACGTGCGGGATGCCGTAAACAACGCAAACCTAGCCTATGTGTTATACTCAGTATTTATGATTGTTTAAAAATAATACAAGAGAAGGGCTTCAGAAATACACGTTATGTAAAACGGTCGATTACGCGTCGCGGTGTTGCCATCTACATCGTTGCAGCGGAAAATTGTGTAAGAATATTCGAGAAATGTTGATGTAACACTTTGGAAAAAATCATCGGATCTGTCGCAAATCATTTACTGCGTTTGAGGCGAATACAAATATAAAATAAGTGACATTGATTTTGTTATAAAATAAATGTTGTATATATACCATATACCAAATTTCTACGTTCATATGCCTATTTGTACGATACGAAAAAATTAAATTGACTTTCGGAAAGATGAAGATCTAATTATGTATTACATACGTATTGAGTACCAAGTATTTTATATATGTATGAGACTCTTTATGGGGCTCTGTTGTTACAAAAAAATAACACGTACTTACCATCCACGCGATAGTTTGTTACAGGTATGTAGTAATGGTTTTTTAAAAAAATATTTTTGGACTTCCAATGAAAATACTAAGAATAGGTACATATAGGTGAAGGCAACAAAGAGGCGGTATAAAAGTCGCATAGCATCAATAAATATGTAGAAACAAAATTTATAAACAGGTAATATTCATAACAAATTTATATTTTTCAACATAATTGCGTAGCAAATGACAAAAAAATATCCATAGGTACCAATGTCGTTCTCTTACCTCTCTTTTACCTGGATATGATAAGAAACGACGAAGGGATTATTTCTAGAAGATTTTCTAGTTTTCAACAGCTGTATCTTCCTATAATGTTATTCCTCTACATCGGTCACCAATACGCACAGCTAAACGCGGTGAACACAGTAATTTCCATTTTTCTAGAAGAGGTCTACGTCTAGCAGTGGACTTCTAAGGGCTATTGGATGGAAAGTAAAAAAGCAAATATTTTAATGGAATGTTTATTTGTTTTGTGTTCATATTGTAAGTAATAAACATGTTGCTTAAGAGTTAATTTGTTGATGGAAATGAGTATGTAGACTATATTATAAAAACACTCACATTTTTGAATTGCATGAATAATTTACCTCGAGTCCCCGCTGTAGTGAACGGAGTTGACCTTATTGATGTGACCCTTAAGGGTTTTCTTAGGGACGAAACGGATCTTCGGAATGTCGCCTAGGTCCGCGCATTTTTCACTTAACTTTACATCTGCAACTTTTTCCTGTTCTGCCTGGAAATCATCAACCAAATAAAACAAATTTCGAAATCGATTTCGCTATAAAGAATGATGAATTTATGCAGCAGGACCAAGTATATTGTTCAAAAAAGAACGCCATTGAGAGTATATGTAGAATAGTACCCTATTTGTTAAACTGGAATCATGATTTTGTGTGATATCGACACACTCAATCATATCGACAATGCAACAATGGTTCCTAAGTGTATGGTTCTAAATTTTGCAACTGATTTTAGTACGAAGTTCTTAATTTTTATTTCTAAGTGCGTGCGTAGCGCTATTCGAGATTGTCATCTTATTGGTGTATGGATGTAATGTGGTGGTCGGTGATCGCTCAAAACGGGACCCGTGGGATGCCCGTAATCTTTGCCACTCACATGCCTCGGCAAGAAATGTGACAGCAGTTTTTCAACAGGGTTTGTCCTTACCTTTATTTTGTTGATAATGTCCGTCAATTCGGTTTTAAGGGCAACGGTTTCTGCGTCGTCCTTGGGCATGGTTTATGATTTCTCTTGGAGAGTCACAATCACACGGCCTCCGTTCGGCTACTGGTCTGTGCTCTCTGCCGCATGTCTCAAATCGCATTAGTTTAATTGGATTCCAATTTACTCAGCACGAGAAGCTGTACATGTGCGTCCCTGTTCCGCTGTCATCGTTCGACACAATTCCCTTGATGAATATTGATGAAGTTTATACGCTTATTAAAACGTGCCTACACTTATAAAATAGTTTGTTAAATTCAAAACTTGTGGCAAAAGTAAATGTGGATTTTATAATATAATTAATTATTCATCTTTATTCAACATCTTGTAGGCAATTTAGTAGGTTCTTGAATGTTAGTCCCTACGATAATAAATATTTTTACGGTATAGAGACTATTTTTCATACTTATAAATTTTATACCGTAATGATGACGGCGTTCATTCTAGCACCGTCAGCTATTCGCATTGGTGCATATGACGCAGATTGCTCTAGGCATTTTCAACTTAGCACGATGAACCTCAAAAGGAGTCTCAGTGGATATTATTCTTAAAATACCTACTTATTACTTGAATACACTGAGTATGGATATTTTCGGAAGAAATTAAATAGAAAATTGGTCCAGTAATTTTTTGTTGTTTGCGAATGTATTCAAAGCGGCCGGTCACGTTTTAGGTAAGATGGTAGTGTGAATGCAATAATCTCTTTTGGATAGATCGGAGGGCCACTCGAGCGTGACTGCTGGCCCACTAACTGGCTGCTTTCACTAACTCCAATTATTTTATTTGGTTATATAGATTGGTGATACTTCGCCTGTTAAGTAATACTCGGTGTATCTATAGCTAAAATCAATATTTTAATACAAATTCGCATATCTTACTGGTGTCATAATATAACCATCACTCAGGGCTTTGCTTTTTGCAGACTGTACAGAGCTTTTTTTATTATTTCACTTAACGATAACGCAGACTGACTACCTAATGGAAACCACCGTCGCCTATGGACACTTGCAACACCAGAGGAGTCACCAATGCATAGCCGGATTTGGCTTATGTCTTGGTCGATTCCGCACTGACCAAAGGTAGTCAACTATTGCTAGACTCCGTATTCTTTTTGCAACATTATAAAGTATTTTCAAGTTTAAAGGTTTAATTATGATATTTTCTTTAATAGCTATATCGTGAGTGTCTAAGATTGGACTTCCTACAAATTTGTAGAGGATTTGTTTCAGTGTACCTACCTACTCAAAATTTGTTTTAACTATGGGTGTTTCTGTTGTTGTCGTTGTATATCTATTATATCCATGAATTTTACGATAGGTTTGGGGCTTATGACGACCATGAATGCAGTAGGTAAGTGTATGCATACCATAAGTGCAGAAAGTACTTTTTTTATTCACAGGTTAACGGTGACGGAAAAAATAAAGGAAACATTAAGCGCTAGAAGCCGTAAAACAATTATGTTAAATATAATTATTTGATTATTCCTTGACAACCTATTGGCACAAGATGAAAGAATCCTCTTAAGTACTTAACTAACTAAATATCTAAAATCTTGATAGTATGTGAGTTAATGACTTCATGTGCAAACACGAATGTGGGATGACCCACGTTAGTTACTCCGCAGAAGGTATTACGGCAGAGTGCAGTAACCACTATTAACGAACAGGAAACCTATTAATTAATATACTTCTCTTCATTAATTATAACTTCATGTTTATGAAATTAAGTACAACTATTCGTATTATTATTCGTTTTCTATGGCACGTAACAGAACTGCTTCATAAAATAAGTAAAAAGAAGCGTTACATGTAGACGAACATAATTTAGAAATCTATCATCTTATATTCTAACATGTTTGGTAGCAGGAAGGAAAACCAGTAATTGAATAAAATTAAAACGTTACTAAGTATTTATCAATAACAAGCTTGCCCCACCCCTCAACCACATCGCAACCGACATAGTGACTTCCATTTTTAAACTAAAACAAAATATTTATCTGGACAAAAGTACTTACATTAACTTAATATGGTTGATGTCTGTAGAGTCATGTGAATACAATGTTACAGTCCAAATTTAGACCTACAGGCAAAGGTAAACATATTAAATTACCTACGTATTAGTTTCGTGTTCGATGAGGATAAAAAATGGAAATTTGGTGATTTTCTTATTTGATTAATTTCATATTTATTTATTACAAAACCATTGTTCTTTGCCATAGAAATTTAATATCAAGAAAAGAATAAGAGAATACGTTAAATACGGTATGTATTTAATTTTTATGATTTTTTCGATATTAGCGCAGAACGTTTTTTGGTATTTTACTTAGTACTAAATGAATGACTCATGTTAGATAGGGCTGTTAACCATAAGACTCTATTGGGTACTTAACGTAAAATTATCCACATTATGCATTCATATCTCAATACCTACTTCCAAAATTCTATTATTAATATAATAAAGCAACGGATAGACAGCAATAAATATAAGTGTCAATCAATAAATACGAATGCTTAGATACGTGAGTACCTGTAACGAATTTGAGTGTTTTATCTTTTTATAATACATCTCCGTTGAAAATGGAACTTCAAAACGTAGCGGTCGGCGCGGCATCACTTTCATTTCACGGTGCATTTTCGTTTTTTCTCTGAAAATGTAACAGGGTGGCTAGCTCTCTCTTAGTGGAAATCAATCTGTTAGGTTGGGCCACAGCCGAGTTGCAGTCGCGGGGAGCCACTCCAATCATAAACATGTTTCCGAGAGGCAACCGTTTACTCCACTGGACTCTAGCTGTGGGCCTGCTTGCGACTTGCACCGCTGAAGAGTTTTGCGCCAAAGACAACCAAGAAGACTGTAAAGAACATAACTTTTTCAAGATCGGTGAGACTCTTTTCTAATTTATGCTCAGCGATTTTGATGCTACTGTGTCATGTACATCAGATTCTATTACCTACTGTAAACTTAAATATGTTGCTGTACATCCATGTCTAGATTGCCAAAACGATAAAAATTATCTGATCTTTTTAGATACTTCAGGAGGACTTTTAATAAGCCAATAATTATGCATCTAATTCTATTAAAATTATATAATAGTGAATATATCTATAAACTTTTTATGTCAATGTAATTTTAATACGATAGGTAGGTATATGTTACATTAGAAGTAAATATCTAATCTGAAAATACAACGACATTTATTGACGAAAACATTGCAAAAATATTTTAAGGTTAATTTAAATTCAAACAATTTAGTGACTTATTAGAGAGTAAATTATGTGCTTTGATTGGTTGGAATTTGAGTGATTGTATTGTAATATAAAATTGAACGTGCTTTTCCATGTAAATGTTACCAGTCGTTATCTTCAGCTAGTATAATAAGCAAATTTATTTACAATTATTTCATGTACGTTTTATGTATCTGTACAATAGTTCTGATAAACATATGTATTCAATTGCAAAATTCGTTACATTTCAATCAATTAAAAGAGTACCGGTAAATCTGCCTTCCACTTACTACTAACTCGGAATTAAAAAGGGAGTAGGTACTGTTTTTTAAATAGTTAGTTGGTTGACGTAAATGATATTTGTTATGTAATGATGAAGATTAATTTCTTAACTTGTTTTCCAAAACTCCGAAAAACTCATAAAAACCGACGGCCATCTTCAAGTATTTGCCTTGATAAATCATTTAACCAGACCGTGGTCATTTTGATGTTAGTTTTTTTAACAAAGCTACACAAGTATACTTCTCTTTAAAATATTAGAATGTATTTTAAAATTCACTACTTAATTTGAGAGGATTTGACTACGCCCAAGGAATTAATACATATTATATGCAAATATATTAAAAATTACAGCTCCAAAACAAGTAAATACTAATGCGAATGTATATTGAATTACATACCTAAACAAAATGATTAAATTTAAGGCAGTTATGTAAATAGTTCAAGCAAAAATATAATCTAAAAAGAAAATCGGTAAAGTATAATTATATAGTGGTAACACCTTTAGCATTTGACAGGTCGATGTTTGCTTCAATCAGTTTCAATTGATAGATTTGATATGACATTAACGTCAGGCACGATTCGACAAAAGCTTTATTGTAACTATCTGTATTAGAAATGTATAAATTGGCTTTTGTTTATTCTTAATACACTTTTTAAATACTATAATTAATAATGATATATGAAACGAATATATTTGTCGTTATAATTTAATATAAATCATTCAACTGAACAATTGTTTTCAAAAGACTATTTTGTTTAGTGTTTACATTATATCTGGTTATTGAACTGGTCAAAACAATAATGCAGTGGGCGTCCCGCTTACGAGTTTACGAGTCACTTAACTGTAGCGTAGTGAACTTATATATGAAGTATTAGATCGAACGCGGGCGACTCCGGTGCACGCTCCCAATTGAACTTTCGGTAGAGTTGACGCAGCTCGCGGGAGGAAGCCCGGCTATCAGTCGTGACGTTTTAATTTTATCTGTTCGGAAGCGACACCGAATGTGGGACGATATTATACGTTAACGTCCCTCTGCGCCTGTTAAATCAGCTATAAACTTTACGACTTTCGGGCTCATAGCCTCATTCGAGTCGAGTCCGTCCGCTGACCGCGCGCGATGTTTGCTCTCGATAAATCTAGAAGGATCATGTACATACTGCTGTTCTTCTGCTCGGTTTTCCTGTATGGCGCACAGGCCCAAGGTAGGTAACTAATGTTTAAGTAATGTTTATCTGCTGGCGACATGCGACTTTCCTAATCTGCGGCCTAAAGCTTTACAAGCAAAATAGTTGACGCGTGCTTTCTAACCGCAAATTGCGATGCTATATCTATGTGTTTATTGTTTATCGATCTGGGTTATGTGGCCGGTTTAATTAAAGCACTATACCAGTATTAATTACTATGTAAATCTATGGCTGCTTGTAATGAAAAGTTCCACAATTATTTTGTATAGAAAATATGATTGGAAGTGGTTTATTGATAATACATAAATATTCTTGATATTTGACTATGATCCGTCACTAAATTAAGAAAATTAAGTAAAATACCAATAAAGTCACGAACTCTATCTCTTAGCATACCTAATTTAATATGCATATACAGAACTTTTTATTTTAATTTATCCATATTATTGAAGATATTATGAAATTATAGTAACAATAAAAGTATACATATGATATATATTGGTTATTATTGTTAATATAGTATAGTAGAGTATTTTATTTATAAAACCACATTTTAAATAGATATACTTTATTGAAGTTGTTTGTATTATAGTACTATTATTATGGCATGCATTATTAATATGCCTTTCCTATTAAAAAGCTGTTGTTGCAAAACCTTGAATATTAACCCATATAATGAAGTATGACTCAGCACATGAAAACTGAGCTGGAAGTGACAAATAGGGAGTTTCAGATTCCACATATAAAGATTTCAATAAGGAAGAGTTATTCTGTGTTTTTACTATAATCACAAAATAGAGAGTTAAAGTTAACTATTTATCTAGTTTATTACTTATTTAGGCATATTACAGACAATATTTAAGAAGAATTTGCAAATGACATATTCTTTATTTAATATGTACAAAAGATACACCAAATACAAAACCATTTAATGGCATATTTTAAAGGCATCCTTGTAGGTATAGAAAACCAATATTTGAAGCATGTATGTAGTTCAGATTCTTAAGACAACTCTGAGCTGGAAAAACTATCATAGGTTAATTGTGTCTACCATCATATTTCTGATTTTCCTTGTGTAAAAAATGAACAAAATGATGTGTTTCACTAAGAGTATAACAGAAATACTGAAACTAGGTATGCTGCGGTCAATTCAGTACATGTTTTAAAAAAAATCAATTATAATTCAATTATAATGTGGTACATAAAATCGCAAAGTCATAGAAATTAAGCCATAGTCATTTTTAAGAATTGAAAGCTATATCTCTGTATATTAAAATGTAAATAAAAAAATTCATAACTTCTTTTTAAACACAAATATGAGACTTGGCCTAATTAAAGTTCATATAGAGAAGGAATGTAGAAAAATGAAATTTAAAATTATGGGTGTTACATATATTTTAAATTAAAAAAGTGATTTTAAAAAAGTTATTATGAATACAATAATAAAAATTTTCTATATTGGGTACTTTGCAAATAATTCAAAAATTAACGTAGAGTAGAGTAGAGTAACAAACAGACATAATTCAGAGAAATTATTAACAAAATATGTAGTTTCCTAAAAATAAAATATAATGATTTATTGAAATTGATAACAATTTACTTCATCTGTACTGCAGTGGGGACTAGATATATTAATTTGGCAACAGTAAAGTAGTGTATAGTACGGCAATACAGTGATATCTTGTAACCATAACTGTACTGACACAGAAATTCTATTAGTTTGAAGATGTTACCAGAAAAGTAATATTATTTAAAGAGAAAAAAATAGGTACTAGCTAAAGTAAGATAAGTTATCTTGAATGGTTATATTATAACTGTTATTGGGTCAATATTCTTATCACGAAAATAGATTTTGGGCATTATGAAAAATTTATTATAAAACAAACTTAAAACTTATTGCTGTTACTGATTGAACATTGACTGAACATTGGTAAAGAGTTAGTCATACAGAGAGGAACAGATTATAAGTTTTCTAATTAGTAATTATTATCATCATTATTAACTGAGAAATTATGAGCATCCATACACTGGGAATATCTGTTTTATATATATAAATATATATATTTTCCCCATTTTTCTATTTCTACACAATAAAACGATTATCTCTTTTCTTACACATATATTTGTGGGTGTTCTTGCAATTATACCATAGTATTTGTTATGGGTATACATTATTACACCTATTATTTTAAATTGTACTCATAATGTAGAATATAATAAATTATTTATTTGATTACACATAGAAAACAGAGAAGGCATAAGTTTATGTGTATATCCAAATTCTTAAAAATATCTTAATATGTTTATTTTACAACATCTAAAAATGGCTTTATATTTGTTGTAACTGTTTTCCTACTTTTTAGTATAATTTTGTTTAATAGCTATTGGCCTTTCTTTTTAACCAATAAAAACATGTAAATGGTGTTTTCTTTGCCATAAAATTCCAACCGCCGGGCACCGGGCACTAGTTAGTCTAAACTAGGAAGATTTTCTGTGTAAAATATAAATATCTTTTAAAACATGTAACATTCTATTTTAAACATTTGATAGTTGCTCACAAGTTTTCAGTTAGAGACAATTGAGCATGTCGCTCCTGCAAATGTGCTTATGAATGGTGACTCACCAATGAATCCAGTTTAATGAGTGGTATAATCATTGTTTATTAATGTATGATCATTTCCTCTGCGCATGCTTGTATTTTGATTAACAATAATAAGTGAAGTGAACAATGTTGATGTGACATATATACATATGATTTGACGTTGGTATGGGTCATACATTGTCTGCATTCGTGTGTTCCAGATGACTTGACGGTGTTGACGGTGGCCACGGAAGACAACCATGGACTGGAGCGGTATCTGCGCTCAGCGAAGGTGTACGGCATCGACGTGGAGGTGCTCGGCCGCGGCGAGCGGTGGTCTGGCGGAGACATGAATTACGCCGGCGGCGGGCAGAAGATCAATTTACTCAAGAAGAAACTGGATCATATGATAAAGAAGGAGGACAAGAACAAGATCGTCATGTTTACCGATAGGTTGCTACTTTATACGCTTGAAAGCTTTAGATGATAAATACAAGGCTGAGTAGAACTGCTACCTTTCTTTAAAATTTCTAAGTTAGCAGACAGAGTTAACTTTGACGAACTTCAGATACATTTTTCAGAATGTACTTTTATGTTCTACTATCTTGCAAATGAGCACGAGCATAATAATCGGCAGAAATGTCGATATTACAAGCAGGGAGGTCATTGTTGTTTAGGAAACGATGATAGACATGTAATATAATATGTATACTTAAGTATATAAGTCTGTTGCTGCAGGTATCTCACATGCTTGTTCATGTTGCTGACTGCAATGTTTGCAGGAAGATACTGTCATATCCAGGTTTTAGTCTGTCTGTTTCGGTGAGTGGTGCTGACTAGTTACAGCATCATCATAGCAGCCAATTCATGCTAAATAACTGTTTATTTCCGTTTTGTTCAGTTTTAGATAAGGATAACATTGTGTTTGACATACATGACTTTTGACTGACTTATCTTAGTTGCACAATGGATATTTATTTTATGTAAATTCTGTAATTCTGGTATTTTCTAAATATAAATAATCAAGTTGAGCTTTGTCAACACTGTTGTCATGGAAATTGAATGGAATTAGGTCTGCAAATTTTTAAACTTAAACCTAATGATAACCGGACGACTACTTGATGAATTAGTCACCCTTTCTAATAGACATTTGGAACGCCAGGGGACTCGCCCGCTTCAATGAACAGCTCTTTTTGCATCTTTTATGAAGAGCTCCATCTCATAGCGTATAGGTCTCAGAATACCTCAGGAGGAACCTCTCTGCACGTGTTGCTCGAACATCCGCTCCACTTTCCATAGTTTGACGAGACCTGGTTTAAATATTAATTATTTGTGAATGTAATGTTAAGTGCGTATGCAATTGGTTGCAGCTACGACGTGTTGTTCCTGGCGGGTGCGGAGGAGATCGCGTCCCGTTTCCGCGCGTCGGGGGCGCGCGTGCTGTTCGCCGCCGAGCAGTTCTGCTGGCCGGACGCCAAGCTGGCCGCGCAGTACCCCGCGCCCCCCCCCGCCCCACCCCACCCCTACCTCAACTCGGGCGGGTTCATAGGTAACACTGCTTTTTTTTATATGTTGGAGTAGCAAACGAGCCTACAGTCCACCTGATGGTAAGTGGCAACTGCCGCCCGATTTGTGATCCACCCCAGATAAGACCACAATCCCAACTGAAGTCGACCATAGATGCGTTACTACCCCTGAGGAATAAGTTGGAATGCCTCGTTGAATTTATCTTCCTTACCACACCCTTCAAACCAGAACACAGAAGCGCTTGACACTGCGGTTATTAGGCAGAAATAAGTGTGGCGGTGGTGCCACCGGAGTCGAACTACAAAAGATTCTACCACCTTTAAGACATTTATTATAGAACTATCCGCACCGCGTGGTTTCTAACGCGTTTAAGAAAATATAAATATGTTATAAACGTTAAACTTTGTCCTCTAAGTATACGGTAGGGGGGTATTTGCAGTGTATGTTTTTTTGCACTAGAGCACGTCGTGCGAATGTTAAACGCTGCTCTATTCTGATTTGAAGGGTGTGATAAGGGAGACATACTTATCCGAGGCGTTTCAACTTAGTCCTCGCGGGTAGCAACGCATCTGTGACCAACCTCTGGTAGGTTTCTAATATCATTCCACTATGAACTGCATGTTCATTTGCTACTTCCAGTGTGTAAAAAAAGACAAATAATAATTGAGAGCAGATCATGGATGTTTTATTTCTGTTACACAATATTGTTTTATTTATGTAAGTGTATTATATATTGAGATTATCTCATTAAATATTATTCAAAACGTCAGTCACCTCATCCATTGAACATACAGTTTTAAATGTGAAAGTTTACAAACTCTCTCGCGTGTATTTTGCACAACCATTGTGAGACTTTTCAATTGATGTTATTGGTTTTGTAGCTGCCTGTTATTTGTTTGGTCTATGAAATAAATAAAACATATTGTTATGTATAATTTGTTATGCGAGATTCCAATACGGAAATAACAACGCCTGGAGTAGCAAGCGAGTTGTGCCTGACTTTAAACAGAATTTACGTATTTGGCATCAGATGCTTGTTTCTTAGTGACGTCCAGAAATGAATACTCAAATTATGAATGTGTGAATGAATACTCAAATTATGAATGTTACATCGATTTCAAATATAGGAAAATATTTTCTGCATATCTTCCTTTTTCGAGCTTTCTGTGTGTTTGTTAATGGATTTATTATGATAGTCAAGTCAGTTTCCATCTGTTAGCTGTGAGTATATTATTTTTTTACATGGTAATCAAAAGGGTGACGCGAACTGCTGGCTTACTTATATATGAGGCGATCATTAGTCCTCAGGACTGAATACACAACCGTGATCCGTTTCAGATAGAACCGCTGTTCTATATGGAGTTAGTCACAGACGGTCATGGGCGGCTGTGACCACTTACCATCAGGTGTAATGCATGCAATTTAATCTTATATAAAAAACACTGAAGATATGTTTGGAAGTTTTCATTTGAGTGAAACGTTTCACCACGCAGGCTACCTGGGCGAGTTGCACGAGATTGTGAGCCACAAGCCGGTGGGCGACCGCGACGACGACCAGCTGTACTACACCCGGGTGTACCTGGACAAGGAGCTGCGGGAGAGCCTCAACATCGCCCTCGACCACGACGCGACCATATTCCAAAATCTCAACGGCGCTCTCTGTAAGTATTGTGTGTATACTACTGGGGGTTGAGCCAAACAGGGTAGACACGCACTGGTACCACCACATTTTTTAATGTGAAGCAGTTCTTGCTATGGATGCTTTCTGACTTACGTATGAGACGACCTTGTTATTCTTTAGGAGTAGCTACGTATGTGTAATCGATTTTGAGTAGAACCTCTGTTATATATGGAGTTGATTACAGAC
>DWRA01002848.1:0-13131 GCA_018250295.1 Spathilepia clonius
GTGATAATATCTTTTTTGTTATTTTCCTATAGTTATTTGTATATTATTGTTTTAAGGGTTAATTAACCCCTAGTTAATTATTATCGAGTAATGATTTCTGTTGTATTTGTGATGTCGTATGTTGGTTTATCCGCGCTACTCTGTTTAGTTTGAAGGGCTACTGTGTTTAGTTTGTTGTATTAAGGCAGGAAAAACGAAATGCACACTAAGCCAGTCCTTAAGAATTACTAACATTATAAGCTTCAAGCTGAACGTGATTTAATAGGAGATGGTAAAAATTATATAAATTTTTCCGCATTTTATATAATCTTGCAAATCCGTTTACTAGATAAAAATGTTATCACAGGCGCCTAATTTGGCGCTTAATATTTTACTATACTCTCTACACGACTGTGCCCGCAAATACCACCTTGTATAGTTTATATATTATTGCATATATTTAATCTGTTTGGGCTAAAAACCCTATATCAACTAGTAAGCCGCTTTTTTATGTGCAAGATGTCACCACATTTTTTAAGATTAACTCGTGTAAACATATTTGTTTACCATTGTAAACATTTTTATGATGGCTATTTTGAAATCGTAAAAGATGCACGCGTTATACACACACATATTATGTGCACATAAACTTATTTATTTGTACTTACAAAATTAACAAATTTGTGTTTTGGAATTTGATAACATTCATACCGAATAACACATTGCTTTATTATCATTGAACTTCAGTGTTTTAACATATTAATAAAAAAACAAAACAAGACGTTAGGTGTAACTATGCAAACTTTATAATTGAACATTATTTTGCTACTCGCAATAAAAACTAAAACAAATAAAAATAAAAATAGCCGTTATTTCTACTACAACCTATCCATTTACATTTTACAGTTTACGTTACTAAAGATACTATAGTGCAATTTACTGTTATATTATTATATATATTTTTAATAATCTAAGTATTTAGTAGTTTGATATATGTTGAAATTAGCAAAGTGGGTCATAAAAATAATATACATAAAAATAGGAACAGAAGTTAAATTTGCATTGCATTCATATTTTGCTACGTAGAGGATATTTTTCATGGTATTTTTGACAGAAGATTGGGGAAAATCTAATTGAAAACAGTTTGAGCGTTAATGAGTCGACGAAAGTATTTTTTACAATGCTAGACCTAAGTATTGTTTTATACTTTTCTTTTTGACCAAGCTAACCTTGCTGGAAAAAATCTTTTGACCTCATCGTAAGTAGCAATAGCATTAACTTACTAGCCACCTAAAACGACGTAACCATTTCTGAAAATTATTAAACGGGCAAACAACAAAACGTTAGGGAAAGTCCCTTTGATAAACGGACTTTACAACGATGACTCAAAATCATAGCGATCCAGTCATAACAAAAACAATATTTATTACTGAATTTCCAATGTTTTTATGAATTTCATGTTGATGATTTTTATATGACATACATTTAAACAGATAAGACCCAATCGCATGATTTAACGATGAGATTAACATCTGGTTAGAACTTACGGTACCATTTATCCATCTACAGATGTTTCAGGTATCGTGTCAGACAAAATCATATTCTTATATACATTTTGACAGATATTGACGTGTTACGAACGATATAAGAATAATAGGTCTTGATTCGCCACGGATCGTGTCTGACACACAGACATAGAACTTTTAGGTTTGAAGAATTTACTCTCATACAAAACAAAGTTTCATTTACAATGAGATACAAAAAAAACTGGTTACAAAAAAGTTCCTACCTCTGGAGCAATAAATTTTAGCAACATGCAACAACTTAATTTAGAATAAACACTATATATTTTTTCTAGTTAATACATATTTTTTTAGCATATTTTTATAGATTGTTATATTTTCACAGATTTTTATATGGTTAGGTAAATTATTATAAAGCTGTACTCCCTCAAATAGTATAGTTTCTTTCCGTAGTTAGTTCTGATCTTAGGTAATTCAATCTTGCTTTTATTTCCTAAATTAATCTAAAATTTTTCGCATCGTATATCTATGCTCTGACACGTCACGTGTCTGAAAATATAAATGGGGCGTAATAGGTCAACAATAACTTATTATGAAGCTAGTCAAACTTTTACATCTACTTATATTGAAATCGTTGTGTAACAAAGTTTTTTAAACTGAATTCTTGTATGGTTTTAATTTCAATGATACTTCTACAATATCAGTTTTCACTACAATACACTATCATAGGTTCCTGTTCGTTTATATACAAACATATATCTATGTATATTGAGTAAATGAATGTTACATAATTGTGCATTAAGCTTTAAGCAACACTGGTAGAACAGACGTAAGTTTTTTAAACAGACTTTTTGTCCTATTTTCAAAAGACCGCTCTTCTGTAAGCTCTCAATTTAGGGTCTTTATAATGCAACAAGTAACAAACTATAGCAACCTCCACTCAAAATAACAGTAATCGTAAAAATTTTAAACTTGGAGCTTTGTATTTACTACAAGTGCATAATAACTAGCAATTCGTCCGTTTCCATTCTTAATTGAAAGGTAAATTACCCAGACATAGGTACATAGATAATGAGTTCCAATTAATCTTAAAGAATAGCAATACACTACAACGGCTATCGCGTTCGAGTAGGGTTTTAGTCTTTTTAAAAGTCGGATACAAAAGTGGGCTATATCATAACTATGTAAAGTAAAATTCTCCTACTTAATCCGCATTGTACATTAGACACTTACGAATAAAATTACTTGAAGTATGTACTCTTTCTAGCAGTTTTTGACAATTTATGTACAGTGTCATATGAAAATTGACAACATGCTATCATGTAAATTTCGTCATTTTTGACATTAACAAAGCGAAAATGTAAAACTTGTAGAACTTATCCATTATTTATTGCAATTCCTATAAATAGTTCTAAATGACAATAATCAAGGTATGGAAAGTTCTTTATGCATTATGATATGTTTGAGGTTGCCAACAGTTTGGCCTGTTTTTGTTTGCTACGAGCATATCTGGAGTAATTCTAAGGGTTTCTAAATCTGGTGTGTGAGCACTAAGCGGGCGCTCGCGTCGGACGCCCGAGACGTGCAGGAGAACTCCGTGCGTCCCGCGGTATCGGAGGCGCTTAACTAATTTGGAGAAACAAGGCTATAACGGCCGCCTGCCGTTTATGTCCGCGCCGTAGACCTGCCGCTTGCGTCCGCTCTGTGTACCCGCCGCGTGCGTCCGCGTCGTACACCTGCGATCCGACGCGTGTTAATATGTAATATTTATTCTTCAATCATACCCCGTACCAGGAATATTATCATGTACCATGAACACACACAAAGACAAGTAGACTAACACCTAAACCTAAAATCAAATATAATAACTGTGTTATCCGCTTTTGTATTCGGGCTTGGAGGTAGTAGAAGAAACACTTATATGACGCGATCAAGTAATTACAAATAGCCACGAATCGTATTGGTTGTAAGCGACCAATGCGATTTGTGGCTATCAGTTAGAATGCATGCTCGTTTCTTTTATATTGAAAAATAACGGAATTCATTTTTTTCCTGACCGAATATTTAACTCACTATACTATGCTTAACTGAAACGTGGCCAAAATCACGCAAGTCATCATGTATTTATGAAAAAAATTGATACCAGGACGAACGCGCTCTATCGCGTACAACTGGTTCCGTGGTGCTGCAAGTTGGGGCCTTGGAGCTGCTTGCACGGTACTCCATGAACTCCAATAGAGCGACCAGCATGCTGTCCTCTCTACACGAGTTCAGGAGTGCGGAGGTCGAGCAAGCTGGCGGGAAGCAGTGGAACTGGAAGTATTTGAGGGTTTGTGCTTCTATCTATTTAAGTTAGATGAGGATAAGGCAGGTCGGATTTATTTCCAACAGGTTTGTCCAACTATATACATACCTAATTGAATTTAATTATTTTTTTTTAATATTAAGATGGCGCCATTTAGGTAAATGAAAGATGAGTTTTATACAAAGGTTGATCCAGCCGTATCGCGGCAATATAATCATCTGTATTTCAATACAAGAATGTAATATTTGTTATAATTAACTTAGTTTTTTTATATAAAAAAAGCCAATGCAATATGTATGAATGTTAAAAGCCCCAATTAAAAGTGAGGTATTTCTGAATTAATTCATGATTCATGTAAGATAAACTTATCGTTATTACACAGCGCTTACATTTCAACCGAAATACTCATTCTTATCTTTAACATCTATAATTTAATCTAATTGATGAAATATATTTACAGGATCAGTTCTATCAAAAAGATCTAGAAGGCCTATATCGCAAATACGACGACAAGCTGAGGGAAACCCTTATTTATATTTACGTTTCTCTTCTGATCGCTTTCTCGACGATTCACATCACTATAGTTATAGCCAGCACGTACCGTCAGGTGAGTTTTTAAAACATTTTTGAATATTTTTGGTAATCTTGTGCATTTCCGTGCGTAAAACAGTTACTAGTAAGGTAGTAACCGGTTGATATTTTTTAATAACAATTGATAGCGTTTATCGGATATCGCTTATTCCGGAATCGAACAGCCGTTTCGATTCGATTCGATAGATTGGATCGATTCGATTGGAAGAATTTCTGATGGTAATAGC
Organism: Spathilepia clonius; assembly: GCA_018250295.1. Classification (NCBI taxonomy): domain Eukaryota; kingdom Metazoa; phylum Arthropoda; class Insecta; order Lepidoptera; family Hesperiidae; genus Spathilepia; species Spathilepia clonius. The sequence goes on from DWRA01002848.1 coordinate 4,626, forward strand.
ATATTGTTACATACAATAAAACCAATATCACTATACCGATATATACATATAATATTTGTACATATTCTTAATGTATATTATCCTTAAATCGCGATGAACAATCGCTCTACATATCGGATAAATATGAACGAATAAATGTTGCTATACGGGACGTGGTTTTAAATTATTTTGAAATTGTAATGAACATATAATTGTACAATAAATAATTCTATTTCGTTCTTCGTTTACAGTTATTACTGATTTTTAAATCGTGTAATACGTGTCGATATATTTTTACACTTCAAAATAATAAAGTCTGGTTTTAAAGTACATCTAGTCTTTTTACTCTATAGATGGTATCGTAACCGTCCGTCTGTATGTAGTTTGATATTTACCATTTCGTGGAAGAAAATGTTAATTTTTTATTATATTTGGCATAGCTAATAATAATACAAGCCATTATATGTATATTATAGTATAATTATCATAGTAACGTCTGACTTACATATTACATTATCTTAGTCCATAGATAAGCTTTAGGTAAAACCTTTGTTGCTTATAAAGTTGATTACAAATATTCATGGGCGATAGTGATCGCGTACTATAAGGTGGGCTGCATTCTCGTTTGTTACTTCAATCTTATAAAAAAGAAAGTAACTTAGATGTCCGCTTGTCAATACAAATATACTGATAACAAAGTAAGTATTTTTTATGAATCTCCTCTTGTTATCACTGGAATTGATAAAAGTTCTTTAAGTGGTAGGAATTCAATAGAAATTTGATATCAGTAATAATTACTAATAATCGTGCGGTCGGATGCAAGGAAACGAGACATTTTATGTTCTAAATTCACGATATCAGTGTCTTATCAAAAATAGTAGCGTAACGTCTTTGATGTTAACAACGTTATTAAATAGTATGTGTTAATATTTACCATTGGTATAAAAATAATATAGTTTATCAAAATATCTCTTCAATTAATATTCCTGTCATGTCGATTTTAATAACGGTAGTTTGTGTGCGCCTCTTTGTGGTTTGACTCTGAAAGCACCACCACACCTTTTCTACCTTATTAGAGCTGCTGTAATCTATTTTGAGTGTAGTAAGAGAGACGTACTTATCCGAGGCGTTTCAACTTAGTCCTCGGGAATAACATGTAGCCAACCTCAGGTAGGACTCTAAACAAGTCTGAGGTTGATTACAGACGTCCATGGGCGGACGTTGCGCTTACCGTCAAGACTGCATGCTCGTTTGCTACTTCTGTGATTGAAAACAATGACAATAAGCATAAAGATTAATATCCACAAACATACACTTTCTAATATACCTTTGATTTTGTTTTAAGGACATACAATGGACATCTACCTACTTATCAATGGGTATGTATGTTTTGAGGATAGCCGTTCCAGCGCTGTCCCTCTGGAAATGTCTCTACGACCCTTTAAAAAAACGATGGTTCTGGGTGCCGATACTAGTCAGCTTTATCATTACCGCGGACCTTGTGCTAACAGGTAAGCAAAAATAAAAAGGTAAAAGGTAAAAAAGGCAAAAGATAAAAATCTCATCATTCACATAGATACCTTTTATCACTAGTAAAACTGCTTGCTACCAACTCTGCCCAGCGACTTTGGCCGTGTTTGAAGTATTTTTAGATTTTGCTCAAGAACTCTCCGTATTTACAGAATAGGAAGTAGGTACTTCATGTTACTTATAATTTTATTTCATTTATTTCAAATATTGACGTACAAAAACCAAGAGGTAATGAAATAAAATGATATTGCGTATTTTTAAAGTAGATGCCTTTACCATAAATCATACGTACATAAAACACTCCTACAGGCCATTTCTATTATCTACTAAGCACAATTGTTTTTTTCAATATCTGACTCTATTTGATTACAAAAATCAAAAGTGTATTATCGGATTATCTTGCTCTTCCGTTTAAAATTTGCTACCATTAATCAGACTACTTATTGTCTTATCAAAATTTTGTACAATTCATATACGTACAGAAATAAAAATGTACGGTCATTAGATCATTACCCTATAACACCATTTGATCGATGATTATGAAAGTCGTCATAACAATGTACTTTTTAAGGACAAGGTTTTTATACAATTCATTTTAATTTACGTATGTCATAGCTTTATGATATGAAACTCAGCTTCTCAATACGAGGTCTGAGATTCGAATTTATCACAGTTATGTGCACATTAAAAATTAATTCGGTAAAGAACAGTTTACGTGCCTGAAAGTTCTTAAAAAAGGTCTCTAAAGTGCCAATCCGCACTTGGCTGGCTGCGCCTTTGAAAGCTCGTACGCAGCAGTGAAGAATAATGGATTGATGACAAAATAACTTGCATCCTAAAGTCTACACAAAAAAAAATGCGGACAGATCCTAATATACAAATAAAATTGTTCGTAGTATTTCGGTATAACTTAAACTATTACTAGATAAATGAACCCTTTTGACGGTTTGTTTAGACTAAACAATGAAAGAGCTAAACCGACATTAACTTCTCAAAGTAACCATTTATTACTTTTCAGACATCGCAGTAGCCATCTACAGCTCAACAGAGGGCATGTCGCTGAGACCAGCCTACGCGACGATGGCGCTGTTGTCCACGTATATTTTCCTACCAATGAGAAACAACTTTCTGGCCATAATTTTGGGTGTTATTGTCAGCCTGGTCTATATATTTGTGTTCGCCTTCGTCACATACGTAGACGATCCACAAATTGAAGTTGTGGTAAGTGAAGTAAGTGGGAAAAAGTTATCAAGTAGAGAGATGGTAGCACCAATATGATTCAACACGGGAGGTAGTTTTGTTTCAAGTGTGTAGCAGTTTTTGCGTTTTGGTAGTAGCGCGTTTCGGGAATGCACAAGAGTAAGAGAATCAAAAAAGTAAGAGAAGGAAAGAGAGATATAGAGCCTCCGTTCTAAGTGTAGTTAGTAGCAGATATCCATGGCCGCTTACCATCAGGACTACTGCTTCAATCTTATTAAAAGTTATATAGTATTGTACAACTAGTAAACGTACGATTTACATTTTGAATAGCCACTGCGGCATGAATCTATTGTACTTGAAGTCGGAAAAATGTTATTGGAAATGATTTTTAATGTAGAATCGAACAATTTAGTTTTACAGATAATTATTATCGATGTTGTATTTCTATAATACTTTATAGCCATATTATACGTCATAAGTATTGAAGTATTTTTTATATTCAAACCGTACTGAAATAGCGTAATAGTTATACTTACATTAAATTCCATTCATGTCATTTAGTCCATTGCTACTGCAACTAACTTGTCACCCCATTGTGACGCTTTTTTCCCTTTTTTGCACTTTTAAATATGTAATTTTTGGTACTAATAAATACCTTATGGTTATATGTATTGTATATTTTAAGAAATTTTATATATTTTATTACAATATATCTTTTTTTAAACTTACACGGGATTTTATGACGGCAATGATACTTACGACCAAAACACTTGGTGCTTGTAAAAAAATAACACACATCTAAATAATTTCTAGACACGTAAAGCTGTTAACAAAAACAATTATGAAATCGTTACCATTTTACGTAATCATCGCTGCTTTTAACTTACTCTAGAGGTCGGTCTCGTAGAAACACTCTGTATATTATTGCGATAAAAAACACGTGTCATTATCTAACAATTAATGCATGCGTCTACATATACTTATTAATTATATCCTAATTAATTACATATAGTGTTATAGATATTATAAATATAACTACGTTTGTATACAACCCTAATCAGAATCAAAGTTTAATCCAAGAATCCAAATCGTTTAAACCGATTATTATCAATCATAAATGACAACAATGAAAGTAATTATGAGATAAGGCAATAAAGCACACTTGTATGATAATTACGTTTTCTTTGTATTTATATATGGGCCCTAGTTTATTGTGAAAAAAGCCTAGTGATCAGTAATAATTTGCTAATTAAAGAAAGACGAAATGTATATTGACGAAAGTTTACATAAGCACCCAAACTGTAACATACAACCAATAGAATTCTAAAATTACACATTTAGCATATCGACGTTCCAGTAAGTATGAATGGGGATCGCTCTCAGCCTTTGCCGTGGATAACCACGACCTCTACGTTTAGGACGTTGCTAGTAGATCGTGTTTTTTTATGCAAAATGAATCATTCGGCTAGAGTAATACATTTCACAAAAATCGTTTTAGTTTTTACCCGACCGTAAAGAGAGGGTTATTATGAAAGTGGCCTCGTAGCTTTTCAGCATTTTTCGCCATTCCTTATAAAACATGTAGTACAAACACGCGCACTTAAAAATGTATCCTATATACTGTACCTATGTATATTTTGTTGTCGTTGTACTATTGGATATATCAAACTTTTATTTACGTATTATTCAGTTATATCTAGCGTCAAAGACAAAAACTGTGCAAACTCAATCCTAACCTTTACAAACCTAAGGATAATTTAGTTTCATTGAAATAAATTCAATAATCAAATAATAGTATTTTATTATGTTTAACGACTAAATAATTTATTGCTTATTTTTATACAGATCTATCAATTTCCTTCTGCGGTGTAAAATAACATATTCAAAGCCAAGTTCAAGTTTGAAGACACTGAAAAATTTTCTTCTTATTTTTAATATTTTTTCAAGGAATGTTTGTTTATTTACTAATCTCGCATTTTATATTAGGTGTAGCAAAAAGGCATGTAATCTGTGATTTAAATGTAGACCAGACATCCTAAAGTAAAATAAATTCCTACTCTAAATAGCAACCCTACCTTAAATCACTTTAAAATGCGTTACTACCCTTGAAAACTAAGTTGGAACGCGTATTACATGTAAATCTGAATAACTGTAATATTTAAAGTGGAAATAGCACGAGTGTTAGCGTCACGCATTTTTTTGAGAGAATTAAATGGTACAAATGTACCCTATGTATGGTACTCATTTTAAAAGTTTGCCAAAAGCTAATACTAATAAATAATACATTTTTTGTCGCTTATAACGTGACCATTGACGTCATAATCAAACTACATAGTCTCCTTTATCACTTTATCATTTACCCAATAAATAAAGAAAACGGAATATTATTGCAGGTGGCGTCTGACGTGATTTACCTAATCGGTGTTAATCTTATGGGCATATACTTTAGACTGATGAACGAAATAGTTACACGAAGATCATTTCTGGACAGAAGAGCTTGTGTTGAGAGTACATTGAGGCTTAAATTCGTAAAGGATCAAGAGGTAAGGCAATATATTTTTACCCGACTGTAGAAGAGAATCTTTTACGAGCGTATGCATGTGGGTATGTCTCATTCTTTGGCACGCCCTACATTTCAAACGGCTCGACGGATTTATGAGGTGTAGTTAGATTCGTCTAAATTTTAGGATTGACATGATTTTTTAGTAGTCGAGGTTTATTTTGGTTTTTATAGTAAGTAATTACTAGTTTACGAGAGGGGTCAGGCCACAGTCCACCACGCTAGCCAAGTGCGAGTGTGTAGACTTCTCACACCTTTAAAAACTTTTTTAAAATTCTCAGATGCATAGGTTTCCCCACGATGTTTTCCTTTACCGTTATAGCTAGTGATTATTAATTTCTAATACGCACATAACTCCTAAAAAACAGAAGTACTTACCTCGGGTTAGAACCTCGGACCCCTCGATTAAGAGGCTGTGATTCAACCACTAGACTATCACTGGTATTTACCGGTACTAGCCCAACGGTAGCAGTTAGTAATCGGTTTCTTGATCATCTACAATCAACTCCACTTTAAGCAGAAGTGTCACTTGAAGGCAATCACAGATGGATTGCTACTAATGAAAACTAAATTGGAAAGCCTCAATCAGTTTTATCACACGAAAGGAGATCGCTGCGACACTGCTCTGCTGTTACGGCAGAAGTTGATGTAACAGTAATTTTCATCGCTGATATTCTACTAGACTATTTAATTACTTAAGCAAGGTAGCCTTATATGATTAAAAATCAGTTCTATTCCCAAATGTCTATTCCAAGTATTTTCAATCTTACGAAAAAAAATTGCTTATATTTGGACAAATAATTTCTTTTCATTTGATTCATAATAAATATTTATAAATTCTGTAATAATTGTACTATCGCTTAACTGGGTATATTCGATATGGCAAGTCAAAACTCAGAAATTATTTTAAACTCTAATCATGACAACGCTGTTTTTTATGATTCGTAATAATTAAATGCTTGAGAAACATAAAATAGTGAGTAACATAATACTGATAATAATCGATAATGCGGTGATAATAATATTAGTATGGAATTTATCGTAATATAAGTAGTATGGAATTTTGCTATTCACGTTGGCGGTTCGGTTCCAATCGCGAATCTCTTATTTTTGGAAGTCTTGTATGTATTATTTATTATTATATTTTTATCACGAAATATCAATTGCGTTAAGAAACTTTCCTGTCACACAGGTTTGTGTAGGCGTGTGAATCTTATTCGCAAACGGGCACAACATCTTACGCCACAACCGCCTACCCGCGTACTTGCACTTCATAAATATTTTTCTTGTTATTCGTTCTACACGCACGCGTTTTACGAAGAGACTACAGAGGTTTTATTTGCTTGTGGGGAGTGACACGCATGCGTGACATAAAAAGGTTCTAAAATCGAAAGAAATGTTACGAGGAATTATAAAACATAATTTTCTAAAATAATTGTTTGCGACGTCTATCAATCCGCACTTGAGAAGCGTGGGGGACTATTGGCTAAGCCTTTGGTAAATTCGAAAGGAAATCTTTAAAGCCTGATGAATTACCTATGCAAGAATATTTCTACTAACAATAATGAATACATCGTAATAAAGTCATGTGTATATTTAAATACTTAATAACTACTTTGTTTCAGGAACGTCTTATGTTGAGTATACTTCCAGAGCACATTGTGTCCCGAGTTAGACAAGACATCCGAGCAATGTTTCTCGATATCCAAACACATAGTCACAGCCACGACATTAAATCTTTTAAGTAAGTGTTTTATATTTATATCCGGCTAGTTTTCCATCGCATTTTAATTTTTGTTTTTAAACGAACTCCATGACATACTTACATAAAACCGAAATTTCATACCTGCAACAGTTTTAAGAAAAAAGACGTGTTTGTTTCATTTCTTGCGGATTATGTTTTATTTTCGTGGAAACCTATGTTTTCTAAAATAAATGTTATCTATGTTACTCCTTATAACATCAGCTATCTGCCTGTAAAAGTCCCACGCAAATCGGTCTAGCAATTTTAAAGATTAACCGGAACTAACAAGACCTATAGACAGTTTTTTTTTTCTCTTTTATGTACGGTACTCACGTTTTGTGACGTTTACTTGCAATGAGTTAAATAAAACCTACGTACATATTTTTCATGTCTCTCTAGGCCCAATTCCGAAGTCCGCGTAGATGTAGACGCCGGTATTCGCTATTATTTTTGGGAGTATTTACAGAATTACTTCACTGCCGGCTCTAGTACGAGTAACATCGTGTTACAATTTTTGTTACTCAATTACACGAAAACAAAGAGACGGATCTGCATGAAACGTCAATTTTGTAATTCTTACATAAATTCTCGAAGTATATGTACATTAGGTTAGGTACATTTTACAATAATGCTACTTCAATATTATTAAAAGGGCGATTTCAAATTTACTTGTTACTATTATAGAAGTTAAAGATATTTTGTGTATTTTGTCGTAGTTATATAGTCAGAGCCATTAATCTTGATACGCGGATTACGTTTATCGGTCTCAGGACTTCCCAATAAACTGTGATTATATAAACAATTTTCAGATAGAATACAAGATTAAACATAATTTATTAATTCTACATTTATATGTTATGTACATTTATATATTCGAAAAGCTCGTGTAACCTTCCATTATTTGGAACTCTCCTATACCTACTTTATTTCATAATCTCCAATTGATTAACAGTAACGAAATTATTCTTTTACATTTCATTATATATTTTTTATAATGGGAGTAGAACATGAGTGTTACCTGGTGGTAAGAGGCCACTACCGCTCATGGGCATTTGTAACCAATCTCAGATAAGATTACAATCCTCCCTGAGGTCGGCCACAAATGCGTTTCTCTCTCTTTCTTTGAGGCCTGAGTTGAAACGACGGTTAAGTTCATCTCTCTTACCATATCCATCAAACACAATACAGAGGCGCTCAACACTTCTGTTATCAGTTAGATGTAGGTGTGGCAATAGCGCTTCTGTAATTGAACTACAAAAAATATATATTATTTGTATTTTATATCCTATTAATACGTAGTAACCATTACCGGCTTTAGCCATCAACGGTCTCAGGTAGGACTTCAGTTCTATTTTAGATCAATTACAGATGTCCTTGGGTAGCAATGATCTTTTTCCATTAGCATACGTGTTGTGAAGCAGTGATAGCCTAGTGGTTGAATCACGACCTCTCAGTCGAGGGGTCCGAGGTTCAAACCCCAGGCACGCACCTCT
>DWRA01002849.1:0-13130 GCA_018250295.1 Spathilepia clonius
TACTGATTTCATTTTCGGCTTCAGTATTGATCCCTAATCACCCCCTGTTATTTATTTTAGAAATATATTTCATGTATAGAATTAACCTCTCTACAGATTTATTATAAGTATAGATAAAGAACTACAGACGTAAACCGTAAGCAGAAAGCCACTGTATTTTTGAAAATAAATGTAAATCCCCAACGTGAAATCGAGAAGATTATCCTTAAAGTTTATGTTTATTTTTTGATTTCTAAAGAAAATTATAATCGATTAGATGGCGTAATCAATATTTCTGGTTAGAGTCAGATATAAAAAGTCAAAAATGGCATACGGTTCTTTATTTTTTCCTTACATGGGTTTAAAATATTTCTTATGAATTACGTTTAATGATAAATGTCAAGTTTCATAAGAAAGGTACATTCCCGATTTTTTTCAAAAATGTCGATGACCTTTGAAGACTATTAAACACAGCACTATTGTGTGCTGTCTTTTAAACAATTGTACCAAAATTCAGCTTGTTGCGAATTTATGTAATTTCACCCTAATTTTTTGGTCTAATTTGACCGGACTATATAAACAATATACACATATATCTCAAGTACTATAACAGCACTCATTGAATCACCTCTAATGACCGTGCAACTATAACCGTTACTCCCAGTACTTCACGATCCATTACGCGCTCAGCATGCGGCTTACGGAAGCTAAAACCAGCGATGTATCGCGAAACTGCGAACACACACTTAGCCTCCATTTGCGGTGCTTACAGTCTCTCATGCTTACCGTAAGTACGTGAGAGTTATAAGTGGGTAAGCAGAGAGTTGAGAGCTTGTTGTGAATTAAGATTCAATAACATATACAATGTAATTTACACTTTTTTATAAAATCATCAATTCATCAGCCTTTTTGGGTCAACTGCTGGATATAGGACTCCCTTTATTGACGCCACTCGAACCGGTCCTATACCCTCTGATACCAGCGATTTCCCTCAGTTAAAAAAACAATTGCATGAGACGAGACGCATATATACTTAACAAGAATTTCCTGTATACTTTGTGGGTTGACATAAAAACTACTATAGTAGTGTACTGAAAAAGGCGGGGAGCTGATGTTTCGATTTCAGGTCAAACATGTAATTTAAGTGGACTTTATTTTATTTCTGTATTTGGTTCTTCGTACGCTTGGGTGTATATTCATGACACTCACAACATAGAGAATTCTAAATAAGTGTAGGACACGTAATTGATGATTAGTTTATCTAAATGTATTTCGGTTTCAAAGAGCAAAAGTAATAGTTCTGAGATGACTGTTCAAATATAATATCTAAGCGCTTTTAGGAATATTCTGGAGCTGTTTAACCCCTAATATATTTGCGAGCGAAAATGCAAATCAAAGAGCATTCGTTTGTGATAAATGTGATAGAGCTTAGCTTATAATAAATTGCTCTGAATCCGGCAATAACCTATTAGATTTGTGTTTAATCAAAATGGTTGCTATATAACAGCCATGAAAATGTTTCTACATATTGAACTTCAGACAAGCGTGTGTCTATTGTTAATGAAACGATCGATATTTTAATGATCTGGAGGGTACCACCGCCGCTTTTTTTTGTAGCGTGAAGCAATTCATGCAGATCTCGTGGAAGGGTGTAGGTGTCAGCTTATTTACATTTATGAGGTCAGCGCTACACTACTGTTGTTTGGCAGAAATGACTCTGGCGATGTCCCGTAGCCAGACGACAAATTTCTACCACGTTTGAACAGTTACATTCGAATATAGGTGTGCTGGACTATGTCGGGATAATTCCGTCGTGTTTGTAGACCGTAAAGTAACCTGCACTTTGAATTTATGATAAAGGCCCACGAAGAATATATCCGTAGAAGTTATATTCACGTTATAATTCTTCAAAATTGCCCCCTGCTGGGCACGGATCCCTCTCAAAGTGTGGGACTTAGGCCTCAGTCCGCGTTAGCTTGATATGCTTTACAGTATTTTTAAAACTTTTCCCATAAAGAAATCATAGGTGCGTAGATTTCCTCGCAATGTTTTCCTTCACTGTTATAGCAAGTTAAAAATAAATTGCTAGTACGTACATACATCATGGTTTTGAAGCATCAGAGGTGTGTGCCTTGGATTTCTAGATTTAAGCAAAGTCTCAACTATAAGGCTTCACTGCAATACAAGTAGTACACCAGTAAATAATAGATGTTAAAACATCACTTTTCATAGCCCTCGCGTACAAGTCGTTAAGGCATTTGTGTATTTCTAATTCCATTTCTGTATTTTCAAAGAAGATTTAAGCAACCTAACAAATTATGGCGACCCAGACCGTATTTCGAGTACACAAAACAAAAAAAGCTGAGCTAGTCTATCTCTGTACACCACTTTACACGTCAAATTGATTTAAAATATAGGAGCCATTTGGAAAACCGAGCAAATGGTGCGTCAGTCAGTCAGGCATTTGTTATGTAAGTAAACGAATTTAAAATTTATGGCACAAAAAGGGCGAGTTTAATGGACCGAAGGGTAGAGTAAATAAGGTTGAATCTTGGTGATACAATTACAGTACCCAACAGTTAGGCTGGTATAACAGCTGGTGTGACCGCAGTGGGTTTTGGGCAACTGTTCTTGAGAGCAAAAGGATTAATTGTAAAGTTTCAAAACGTTACGCCATAAGTGACGAGCGGACAAATTTCAACTTAAATTTTATTTGAATATATTTGTTATTGAATTGGATATGTGTGCTAACCATACTACGGAACACCAGAATGGAACATAAACTGTGATAGATGTTTCATGACGTTGTTATATACCATGATGCGATGATGTCAGGAAACTTGTAGAAAGGTTTACAACAGTATAAATATGAAAACCATTAAAACTTTAAAAGTTTAAAGACAAATTACATTTACAAGACTTTCAAACCCTGATCATCCTAATCAAAGATATCCATTCTATGTAAATTATGACGAAAAACATATGACAATATCAAACTACTTTTTTCCAAGGTTATTTTTTTCGGAGCTACTACTTTCTGAAATTACGTTCTTCCTGAGTTACTGTATTTTGAAGTTATAACTATCGGATTTTACTGTAATCCGAAAAAAACACCGCTTTGCCATCGATGAATACCCTGGGTACGCACATTAAACGTACAACTACCTAACTACGCACTAAATAAATAATTCTGAATACAATTGTACAAGATCTAACACTGATTAATCGAACGTTCTGTTCAAAGATTCCGGGAATAATTTACTGGCGTTATATACAGGTATCCCAATTTACCGCGTCTTAATTCCCAATTACAATTAATTCAATACAAAGTGGTTACACCTACGCGTGCTCTGTATATTCTGGTTTAAAATGTATATCTTGTTTGTGTTCCGTATTCGAAAGAGGTAATCTAGAGATATTTATGTACATAAATATATAATCTGAAATGGCTGTCTGTTTTATCAAATTGAAGATCATTGCCTACGCTCAAAACGCTTAAAACAGCCGTTATGAGGCAGAAATAGACATGAGCACACAAGCAAGGATCTTTTCAAGAGTCCAGGATTCCAATCCCAGGAACACATCATCATTTTTTTAATTAATCAATTGTTATAATATAATTTAATTATCACTTGTTTCACAATTAGGGAAAATATCCTAAGAAAATATACATGCTTAAGATCTCAACGGTTGGTAAAGTACCTACTTGACCGCCTGAGGGCACTGTGGCCTAAAGCCAGCTATGTGCCCAACAGTAGAAAATAATAGATTAATAATACTAAAACTGCCTTTCATTAGAATATTTAAGTACCCAACTTGTAATACTAAAGAATCGCACATAATTTTTATCTTCATTATTATTTTATTTCCTGCAAGGGCATTAAAGAAATTTACAAAAATATTCAAGGTAGAAATATTAAGTATACTAAAGTACTCCATTGCCTTCAATAAAGCGTCAGCCAGTTGCCATTGAAGAGCACTCGAGGACATCTTTTTATCTTTTCTTTCTTGATAGTTTAGTTTTTCAAATAGCTCCATTGAGGGCATTTAAACTCTTTGTTACATTAAGATCGCAGCTCTAATGTAAAGAGAAAGGACAAAGAGAACAGATTATGAATCGGCAAAGTGAAACAAATCTTTAGTCTCATAGAATTACTAGTTACGAGGCAAACTACATATCCCACCTTTATAAAGAAATCAAAACTAGTTATTGTTGTACTAAATCTTTGCTAAGTAAAGAAATAAAAATACAAAAACGATAAATTCGCATCGTGCGACGTAACTCTAACTTCACAGTATTGCTATTTAATAAAAAATTTGTTTTACTGCAATCTGTGATATGAGGCGTTCCCAAAGCGCTTTGATATACTTATATCAAATACTTACTTAAAGGCATAAAATTAACCTTCAAAGTTTTTATGCGTCTTTAAAGAAACCTTTTAGTTTATAGCTTGATATATTTCGTTTGATAGCTTAGTACAGAAACGCATTTTTTCTAAATAGAGTAAATCTTATTACAACTACGACCATGAATAATATTTCCTAAATAGAAACTTCTTTTCACGCAACTTAATCTAGAATAGCGACTCAAATTTACCTAAGCTCCTAAAGGTATTTTATACCATTATTTAAATTTGGCAAATCTTAACTCATCCCACTTTCAATTCTCTTTAAACTAAATCAGTCAGGTTAAAATATTGAAATTCGGTCCGCAGACTGCACCTAGTCGTATAATAAAACTTCCTCATATTGTTTAAACTTGTGTGAATATTGTCATGTTATTTTCTAAAATAAAAAAATGTAAAACACTAGGCACTGCCAAACGTCAAATGAATATTCAAATGGAAACTGTTCTGAATCGGATTGGGACTCACCGGCTAGTTCCGGATTCATGAGTCAGACTCGGCTAGAGCTGTTAGAGGCCTGACAATATTGGCTTTTGACGGTATGCAATAGATTTTTTTACTACTATTGTTATTGCGTAATGTTACACTGTCATAAAATTGTAATAACCAAATTGTGGACTTTGTCAGGTGATTAAAAGACCTCAAACTAGTCAAAATGCTCTTTAAAGCAGCCAGTGTCACTTGATATAGGTACATAACTTATCGCTTAGCACATATTAGTGGCACAGAAGTTTAATGGGATGCCCATAGCCGAACCGTGCTATGCAGGATAGCACGGTTCTCTACCTAAACCAAAGCGAAGCATAAAACTTAATAACAATGAACACATATAGAGAAAGATATGGGCTTAACGAAGTACATATGAAGAACCGTTTAGCTACTTAGCAACGATATTACCTGGAACCGCCAGCTTAGAGTGCTCTCCGAAACACGAAATTCAGCTACTAGGGTCCCCATTCCACTGTACTTGAAAAGATTTGAAAATAATCCTGTGGCACATATTAACAATGATATTTATTACAGAGATATGCACGTAGCGGTGTGCGGAGGCAGGCGCGGCCTGTGTGATGCGATGCGGCCGGCTAGTGGCGCTGATCTGCTGCGGTTTCTGAGGAAAGTCCATTTTAAAGGTAAAACAACAAATGTACAAGTCTACATTTAATAACTGTAGGAGATAATCTATAAAGTGTAACAAACGCTAACTACCAACCAAGCTACTATATTGCCTTGTTTGTCAGGTTTAAGCGGAGATGAGTTCCACTTCGATTCAAACGGAGACGGGCCGACAAGATACAACATTCTGCATTTCAAGCAGGTCTCCCGCGGCGTGTACCGCTGGCTGAAAGTCGGCGAGTACCTGGATGAGGAGTTAAAGCTCAATATTGATCGTAAGGATGCAGGACGTTTAATAGATACATAAGATCTTAATGATATTTATAGAGTACCAAACAAGCATGCAGCCTATCTGACAATAAGTAGTCGCTGCCACTTATGGACATCTGTAACCAACTTCATATAGAACAGGGATTTTACTTAAAATTAACAAGGGTGTTGCCACCCTAGAGGTCTAAGATGGTCCCCTCATACGTAAGTTTTATACTTCATGTTATTAAGATATGATAGTAATGGTCCCTATCTTTACATAAGTACATACAATGCATGACTATTAAAGATGTGGTATGTGTGTTGGATTATATTCCGCGATTAGCAATCATGGTTATATAATATTCTCACACGTTCAACAGTAAGAATTAGACGATGAAATGATGACAGAAATATCTACGCTAATTGTAATCCTATAAGTGGAGTATCGAATGATAATCCGATTACGTCAGATCATTTGATGCAAAGCTTTCATTGGGAGTCGGTATAATGGAAGCAGTTAAAACAAATGATTTCTTCGTAATTCCTCCAATGTCCGCCTCAATTACAGAGTACGACCTGAATATTAATACACTCCCAAAAATTCCAAATTAAGTTAATGAATGAATGAAATCTACCAATAGACCGTTTTTTATAAATTCAATTACAGAATTACAGAAACCATTACACTTTGAAGAAACAAAAAATACCTTATTATTTTTGTGACTGTAACTCTTTAAAATTGTCATCTAAATAAAATATGGGTATTTATGTTATATTTTATTACAATTAATTACACAGAGCTATCGAAGTAAAAATGTATTAATATTATTTGTACATAGATAGACAACCGGTGTACGGTATCAAAATTTTATATGAACTTAGACTATACGTAGATACTAAAAACACACGTGCTAAATATTATAACTCATTTTTCTATGTACCTTTTCGTATTTTTAATGTACAGTATGTACAGTTTTGACAGTAGTAAACACCCTATCTCTCAGAAATCCAGTTCAAGTGGGGGGAGAAAAGGCCCCCAGAGTCGGTGTGCAGCGCGGAGTGCGAGCTCGGCCAAGCCAAGCAGTACGTGGAAGGCGAGAGCTGCTGCTGGCACTGCTTCAACTGCACTCAATACGAGGTATGCGCATTTTAAGTTTTTGCACATCCGTAAATAAAAACTGATCTAGAATATGTCTGTAGCCTGCGTTGACACCCTCATACTGTCACAATCGGTTCTTATGTTTTTATAACCTATATACTCGTATTCTAAATCTATTGGAAGTCTCGTAATTATTACAAAGAAAAAAGAAAAAAACCCCGAAATTTAAAAAGTATAATCTGTCACTCCTACAATTGTAAAGTATCCAACAACTCCTCATATGTTAAACTCAATCCATTTGAACTGTAGGGCATGCCAAGGAATGAAACATACATGGATACGCTCGAATAACATTAGCATCCGCAGTTGGGTAAAAAGATGAAGATGAAGAGAGTAAGATAAAGGTGTAAAGAAAGCCCTTGGTCTAAAATAACAACAAACAACACGAACATAGAATTTAAGAAAAATTATTACCCAAGTACTGATTATCTACAGACGTATCAACGTTTGAGATAATCATTTATTTATTATTACAAAGAACCTACGTTACCCTGGCCTAGTTGACAGGTACACGAACATAAATAGTGGAAGTAGGTATATGTTAGAACTACGTTACATAAGTATGAATATTTTCATCCAATAGTCATGTGTAAAATTATTTTAAAAATGTAGAGTAGCGGATAAAAATTAACACAATATACCGGGTTACTCAATAAGAGTTACGTTTTAGTAGGATAAAACAGAAGCTCGGTACAGTTTTCTTAAAACTTCCTTGAAGCTTCCAGCTAAATTATACTAAGTATCTTAGTTATGTATAATATAAAAAGGCTTGTCATCTGAATGCACCATCACTTTCGCTGAACATTTAATGGCTCCAGCAGATATACTACTTCTAGCATTAGCATTAAACAGCCTTGCTGCTTCTCTGAAATCACTCTTCGCAAATCTTTGAGAGCCGGTTGAAGATACTTTTGGACGTTCGATGCAACAATTGAACGAGAGAAACGTGAAACAGTTATTACTGCATTACTATGCAATAACTAAAACGCAGGTTTTCGATAACGCGAATCGGTGATGGTAAGAGTTTTATTTCATTTTTAATGGCTTCTATGTTAATTTTTAATGTCTGCTACACAAAATGTAAGTTTAACATCAGAGGACATATCCATTTGTTTCTTTGTTTTCGTAAAAATACTCCATTATACCATACAAAGTACCTTTCTCAGAATGAGGAGAACCATTATAATTTCCACGAAGTAAAACCCCAGTAACATACAATCGATTAACACCGTCTGCGTGAAGTTGACAAAAGATTGGATAAAATTATTTACCTACTACACCAGACCAAAAATATAGACTTAACTTTTCTAAAACAATATTGAAGCACTTTTATATATTTAAAAATTTTCAAATTTACCTAGTATACATGATATTAAAAAACTTATAATACAAAACATGAGGTTTGCCTTCAGTTCAAAGAAAAATCTTGGCGAAGTCGTTATGTTGCTGTACCATATTATTATTATTACTTTATTACAAACGAGCTTGCAGTCCATCTGATGGTACGTGACTACTACTACCCTTAACATCTATAGTCAACACCAGCTAAGCGGAGATCCCTACCTGAGACCAGACACAGCTGCGTTACTAACCTTGAGGAATGCCTTGGATAAGTACCTACATCTCTCTTACCACGCCCTTCAAACCAGAATACAGCAGTTCTGAACAAGTTATTAAGGAAAAATAAGTAGCCTCGAATCATAATGCGTTCTACCAGCTAAAAATTTAAATAGGAATAATGTTTAAAATAGTATAGTGTATTCAAAACAACAGATTCAAAACATTCCATCGACTATAATGCAATAGCACGAGTGTGGTGCATTTGTATCAGATATCGTACGTGTCAGACACGGTCTAGGGCTAAAAAAAAAACATATCATTATATTCAATGTATATGAACTTGTTTACAACTTCGGTGACACGCCCGCGCAAATACGGCTCGTGTCTATCAAAATACTGTATGAGACAATATTATTTTATCTTACACGACACCTTCGATATCTGTAAATATAAATGAGGCCTCAATGTTTCAATATAATGTTCCGCGATGCGATGTCGTCCAATATTTTGTGATCTGAGCTCAGATACTATAACAAATGTAAGCGTTTTTATTCAACGTTGCTATTCAATACTCGTATAGCTTGATCTTATCATTTCTTTGAAGAAATAATAATGTCCTCCAGTCGACCTGGTATTGTGTTCTGTCAAAGATTTCCTTCGATCTAATAAGGATTTCTCAGTGTAGAAAATCACGATATCAATACTCGTATCTATTGTCTAGACACAGAAATAACGAGCTAGTATAAAAGTATTGTTAGAATTCTAAAATTTTCCTGTTAAAAGAAGTAATAATTTAACAATATTAAACGAACAATTAAAGACACGCGTATTTGAACAATATCCTAACGGTTAAGAAACTCAGAAGGTATCGGGTTCATTCCACAGGAAAATGATAAATTTAATGAGGTGACAATTATAATCTTTACTGACAAATGAATAGATGATTACGATTACATTTTCGGTCTAGCTAAAGACTTCAGGTAGATAAAACTTCTAACCAATTGGAATTGCAATTACAATACAGATAATCAAAGCCAGCGGCACTATCAGGTTGAGGCATTCTGTATCAAAAAATTGATCTCTTGTTCCTAGATCCGTTCACCATACGTAGAAACAGCATGTATGGTGTGCCCTCGCGGGACCTTGCCAGACACCACCAAGACTGAGTGCCAGCCCATTCCCGAAGTGTACCTGAGGCCAGACTCCGCCTGGGCCATAGGTGCCATGTCCTTCTCATCAGTTGGCATCTTGTTGACCGCGTAAGTATTTGTTACGTATCAACAAAATAAATACAAATTAACTTTGGTATCAAGCAGACGTGAGACAAAGCGTAAAATTTATTTTCATTAAATGTCTTATTACTCGTAACTCGTACTCGTAACTACATAGGTAAATTTACTTGACTCTTGATCTGTATTTCCATGACCCTATTCAAAAATTGGCAATAAAATTATTAATATATTTGTATTATATTTTATTATTAACTTATAATTATAACTATGGCATGCCTGTTGGTAACATTTACTTAAAATTTGTAATATCTTAAAAGCGGTGTTATGTGAATCCAGCCCTTAAATTTATTTTAACTACGGAAACCTATATATGTGCCGAAAATAGTTAATTTAATATATGTACAAATCGCTAATAAAGTTTTCTTTTAGGTCACTTCAAACTGGTTTAAACCTAACATGATGTTTATTACAGAGGTGAATAGACCTCTAGAATAGCAAAACTTTAACCCTTTACATTCCAAAATAGGTCTTGCAAACCACAAACAAGTGAGGTGTTAACACTTTAATGAGAATTCCATAGCAGGGTCACAAAGGAAACATTTGTAACCTCTCCACGTAAGGGTTAACAGAAGAACTAATTCGTGTTTACTTGTTTGTTTGTTAGTTTCGTGTGCGGTGTGTGGGTTCGTCACAGTTCGACGCCGGTCGTGCGCGCGAGCGGGAGGGAGCTATCGTACGTCCTGCTCGCGGGGATCTTGATGTGCTATCTCGTAACCTTTGCGCTTGTGTTTCGACCAACGGACATTCTTTGCTCAATACAAAGGTAATCTTAGGCTTGAAACACGTTGTTGCAATGAAACTAAAAAGAGCTAAGATAGGTAAGAAGGTAACTCGACAAAAAAAGAGATTTTTAGGTGGTCTTCGCTAATTGTTATTTAAATTTCATGTCACGACAGATGCCTCCCCTAACTAATGGGAGAAGTCTGATCTATCTGAGATGTTTCATTTCAAACTCTTAGAATCAGGTTCGGGTTAGAGGTCAGCCCGCGGCAAATGCTTTCAAACTGTCCATAATATAGAAGATAGCCAACGATGTACATGCATAAAACATCACTCATCTTTTCGTTGCGCTACGTAAAAGTCGTATAACTTGAATGAAAACAAAATGTGAAGTGAAGTGAAGAAATTCGCTGTCTGTTCAGCCCTTATTTGTTCTTCTCAACATTTCTTGTGGGTTTTCTTAAGCTTTGTAAATGGACACTCGGCACTTGGAACTTTAAGTGTACATCACACTTGTATGTACAAACAGACCAAACGATATAAAGAACCTTTGTTTGTGTAATCTTGTACTGTGTGTGTTGGAAGATTAGTAGAGAATGTTTTAGCAATTATAATATATAGCTAAAGGTAAAAATAAAAAATAAAAAAACATAATACAAGTGCTACCTAACTACCTTTGTCTCAGAGTGAGTACTGCCTCGCACAAGCCAAGTGCAGATTCGTAGACTTCGCTCATGTTTGAAAACCATTTACATGACCGTAAGGCACGTTAGTTTCCTCGCGAAATAATCATTCGTCTTTTTTTATATGATGAAGTAGCAAACGAGCATGCAGTCCACCACCACGGACATTTGTAATCCACTCCAGATAGGACTAGATTCCTACCTGAAGTCAACCACAAATGCATTGCTGCCCCAGAAGACTAAGTTGGAATGCCTCGGACAAGTATATCTCCCTTACCCCACAAGAAGCCCTACCCTTCAAACCAGAAGACAGCAGCGCTGAATACTGCTATTATTAGGCAGAAATGTAAATGTCAAAAGGCTATTGTAGCATATGATAATACGCACATAACATCGAATAACTATACATGCCTGGGATGCGAAGCCTTGACTCGCAGCGTAAGAAGCATACGCCAAATCACTAGCATAACACTTATACAATAGAATACTTCAACGGTATCAACGTGAAGCTGTCCACAGATTCGGCACCGGCTTCTGTTTCACGGTGGTGTACGCGGCGCTGCTGACGAAGACCAACAGGATCTCGCGCATTTTCAACGCGAGCAAGCATTCCGCTAAGAGACCCATACTCATCTCGCCGAGCTCACAGCTAGCAATCTGTGCGGCTCTAGTATCTATACAGGTAAATCAGTACATCCACCCATTCATGTATTACTGTTGAGAAGATCTCCTCAGAATTAAAGGAAACTTTTCAAAACAGGCGTTAAAGACTTTTAAAGACATTTATGCGTCGCCAGCGCTAACCCCACCAAGTCTATCATTACTTTACAATAGCAGTGTTACATATTTGTTAGGGTTGTTAGGAAATGGATACTTGTACAAGGCGTTCCAAGTTAATCCTTAGAAGCAACAACTCATTTGCGGTTGACCCCAAATGCTGATTATATTTAAGGTAAATTGCCATTATTTTATAGTTATTATTTTCGATTTTTTACTAAAAATCTTAAGAACTTAATTTATGTTGACATTGAAGATGATTAAATGTATAAAGTATCATCATATTCTTAATGACTTGGACTACTGGGACTACTGGCAAAATTATTCTCCCAAATCCATTTCAAACGCAAAGTCATTATTGTGTTAAGCCACATATTAAGCTTTGCTATACAATTATTAAGAGATCGTTATTTACCGTGCACTTCGGTGTAAAGGACTAAAGGGTCGATTCATTTAATTAAGCACTCGTAATTGGATTGCTCAAGAGAAGCCAATTTTGAGGTAAATCTCTAGTTTCCGGTGCTCCAACACAATCGGCCGTAGGTACACATTAGCTTATAGGGTAATTACATAACTACCTTCGTTCTCCTACAAGAGTATTATGCTTATAATCACTTATCTACACACATTCCTCAGCGCCACAGTATGCCGCTGCTGGGTACATATTTCATCTCTGACTGAGAAGGATTTCAGTAAAAAGACCAATATATAAACTGGTAGATTAACCCTACCCTTGATACCTTTAAATAGAACTCTCGGGCACGTAGGTTTACTGACGTTTTCTTTCATGGTCAAAGTGATTATTATCCATATTAATACAAGCATGATTGCAAAAATTCTGTAGGACCCTTACATTTTCTATGAAATGTTTAAAAAAATTAATACACGTATTGCATTATTTAAAAGAAATTATTGGGAAGTAACGCAGATTCAATATAGTTTTTGGTTAGATTATATCTACTTGATGATGATGTCTAATTTGGTCCACAATACTAAAATATTTTATTTCGTATTTAATTTACGTAATAGTTTTCGTAACGTATGTATGGCATACATTCGCACACACACGTTACTCACAAATATTTAAAATAATTAACAAAATAAACTCATTACACATCTTTTAGAAATCATGAGTCCATCTATGTACCGTTCTAGTTCACAGCAGGCAAAGCAGTTAACAGAAAGTGTT